>JACCIX010000954.1:7500-28119 GCA_025506515.1 Flaveria trinervia | reverse complement strand
AAATACTCCATCCAGCACACAGGGAGAGTCATCTACTCATCAGAAGGGGTAGTCGATGAAAAGTGACTCCTCCTTTGAAGATGAAACTGAAGCAGATGACCAGAACAGTCAGGAGGAATAGGTTCCAGTTCCTGAAAGTCCACAAGCATCCACAAGTGATGTACCCTCGACTTCGGAACCTCAAACTCCAACCTCCTCAGATGCAGACCAAAATGTCACAATCTTGGTTCGGAGGTGACTGTGCCGACTACTCCAGAATCAGACGACACGTCTATCATCCCTTGAAAATGTTATTGGAGATGTCCCGATCAGGAGTACAAACCCGAATCAGCTATACTCAGCTGATTACGCCTCAGTTATGGAGAAGGGTTACATTCACGATGGTGCTTATCGATGTTTTGTCTCGCAGGTTGAGCCAAAATATGTCAGTGAAGCACTAAATGATGAGGCGTGGGTGAGTGCCATGCAAGAAGAACTCTGCAGTTTAAGAAGTTAGGTGTATGGATCTCTTGTGATAGACCTAAGGTGCTAAAGTCATTTGCACCAAATGGGTACTAAAATGTAAGAAGGAGACCAAGGAGTCATTATCAGGAACAAAGCTTGACTGGTGTTCAAGGTTTTCGCCAAGTCGAGGGGATTGACTATAATGAGTGTTTGCACCCGTGGCAAGGATGGAAGCTATTCGTATCTTCCTTGCCTATGCTCGTACATGAAGATTAAAGTCTACCAATTAGATGTGAAGAGTGCATTCCTTCATGGAGAAATTAGGGAAACAGTCTATGTAAGTCAACCCAAGGGATTTGAAGACCCTTATCATCGGGATAGAGTGTACAAGCTCGACAAAGCTATATGGGCTTCATCAAGCTCCTCGAGCTTGGTATGAGAAAACTCTCGACTCATCTTGTGAAACACAGCTTTCGCAGGGGAGGCATTGACTGTACACTGTTATTAAAGAAAAGGATGGTGACCTACTGCTTGTACATATATATGTTGATGACATAATCTTCGGGTCAAAGAACGAAGAGTTATGCAAAGAGTTTGAAGCAGTGATGAAGAAAGAGTTTGAGATGAGTGCAATGGGGGAGATGAAGTTCTTTCACGGGTTATAGGTGGATCAAACACCTAATGGGATCTTTCTACATCAGACCAAGTATGTAGGAGACATTCTCAGTCGCTTTGACATGGAGAATGCTTCTGCTGCTGGGACTCCACTTGCTACGAATCATGATATAGCACCTGATGAGAATGGAGATCTGGTAGATGCCACTATGTACCGAGAAATGATTGGATCTCTCATGTATCTCACTGCCTCAAGACCTGATATCATGTATGCTACATGTTTATGTTCCAGATATCAGGCTAAACCTAAGGTCAATCATCTGATCGGGGTCAAAAGGATCTTTCGCTATCTAAAGGGTACACCCACACTGGGGTTGTGGTATCCTCATGATGACGATTTTGAGCTCACAGCGTATAGTGACTCGGACTATGGAGGCTGCAAAATGAACTACAAGTCTACATCAGCAGGGTGTCAATTCTTTGGGAGAAGATTAGTTACATGGCAGTGTAAGAAGCAGACATCGGTTGCATTGTCAACCTGTGAAGCCGAATATGTTGCTGCTGCAAGTTGCTGTTCCCAAATCATTTGGATTCAACAGCAAATGCGGGATTATGGTTTGAAATTCTCGTCTACTCCTATTTTTGTTGATAACTCTGCTGCAATTGCAGTAACCAAAAATCCGGTTCAACATCCTAAGACCAAACACATCGGTATTAAATACCACTTCATAAGAGACTGTTTTGAAAAGACCTTAATAGATGTGGTTAAAATTAATACTGATTTTCAACGTGCTGACCTCTATACAAAAGCCTTTGATAAACACGTTTTCAATACTGCTTGAGGTCAACGGCGTTAAAAAGAAAAGTGAGGTAATTCCTGAAGAGAATGATGTGTAGTCCGATGTAGTTTCGTAAAGTTTATTTTCTTTATGTTATCTGTTTTTTCTTTTCTTTTGTCTGTTATACTTAAACTCATGTTATCTTTTTAAAATCCACAAATAATTAAATCCGAAATGATTTTAGTATTTTAGGGGAGAATATGTCAGCAAGTTAATATTAAAAAAAAAAGGGAGAAGGGTAACTAGCTGAAATAAGGTAGATTGTGTCTGTGATACTGATTCAATATCTTGGAATATGATAGTACACAGGAACAAATCAGAGGGATTTAAAATTTAAGGTTTGAAAAGATGCAAAAGTTCAAAGTATAAGTCTGTGTAGTCTAAGCAATATAAAAAGGGAAAATGATAGAAACTGACAACTCCTAAGGTGACACAGAGATAGTAGACTTAGAGGCTGCTAGACCACAAATGATATGTTGGTAGATTCAACACAATAGACAATTAGACCTGATGGTGATCTCAAGATCAAACTAAGTTGTTCAACTGACTGTGGGCTTCCATCTTATCACTGGTTAACACAATCAAAATATTCCAATAAGGGGTATGAGCATTTAAATGCCACAAAAGTGTGCGGATGACCACAATTAGAGCAAAGCAGAAAAAAAATGAAAGACAAATGCAATAAAGGTAATGACTCATGTTGTTGGTGAATATTGTGTCAAATAAAATAAGCTGCTCTAACAAGGAGATAGGTTGTGTGCCTCTCTGCTGTGCGATGGCACTGACCTGAGGATAAGCATAACCTAGATATTCTAGAATCATTGTTGTTTGCCGCCTCTCTGCTGTGCGATGGCACTGACCTGAGGACAGGCTTCTCTTTGAAAGCTCTAAGAATAGTCTCTTCTTGTAATAATACCCATAGACCGCTCAAAACCTTGAGGAATGTTGATTACCATATAAGTGTGGGATCCACAAATGTTAGCTGAAATAATTAAACCTAAATCAGTCACCAGTCTGCGTCAAAAGTCTGTGTATGGATTAAGTGGACAACATACTGACAATCTTAGTGGCTACATTCTCCAGAGTCAAATCAATGTGAAAATCTAAGAGGTTCAGTATGATTTCCTTAAGTTGCTAACGACTCTGATGAACACCGAGAATTTAAGCATCAAAGAGTTTTAATAACAAGTCCCAAAAAATTGATATTCCTGTATGATTCCAAAATTGAGTTGGTCCAGATATGATCAATCTAAGTTAAAGCTGTCTACTCCTAATCAAATCCCTTAGATTTTCATCTTAGGGTTTATCTCTCACAAAAAGTCCAAACATAAACTTTAGTTGTGTAGTTAGTTTAAGTTCCTATGTTATCTTTTAATTTGTGTGTCTGTCGGACTACATCAGGGAAATCAGAAGGGAATTAACTTACCTAAAAGGGTCATGTCTGAGATGGCCACATGGTTTTAAAATTTAAAAGGTCACGTCTGAAGTGACTGAATTGGTTAAGAGCTTACAATGTTATTATCAAAAGTGAAAAGGGTCTGAATAGTAAATGTTCAAATGACTGTAAACTCACAAAGTGGACCCATTCGCACTAGTGGATCATGGTTATCGACCAACTATGCGAATGGCTTCCAATCGGCCGAATGGACATGAAATTGATCCATTCGACCGAATGGAAGGGGGAGAATGAAACAGTAGACCGACTGAGGCTCAGTCGGTCAACTAAAGGGGCGAATGAAGGAGACCGAATGAGTCAGTCGACCGACTGAGACTCAGTCGGCCGACTGAATGCGATTGACTAGGCCAATCGTACGACTGAACCTCAGTCGCCCGATTGAACTGAGCGAATGAGGCCAGTCGGCCGAATGAACCTAGGTTCATATTTAAGGGCTGAGTCGATCGCATCTCACTCATCACTCCCAATAGCACCCAAATCGCATTCTGTACCGTTACCCTGTCAAACTTGCCACCGATTCTGATATACATTGGGTTAAGATTCTTACATTCTAGTGACGTTTTACAGGTACACTACTCCTTGAATCCTACCAAAATCAGTACATCACCGAACTACAATAGCGACATTGGATTGAATCAAGAACCGAACTGTGAATTGACCTAATCACCTATGTAAATGAAGCAAAATGTTAAAATTGAGTTTAATAGGTTTAGTGACAAGTAGACGAGGCTAATGGACCATTACACACTGTTAAAAGACTTAGATTGGTCAAGATTTGACCCACAGGCGATCGAACAGTGGGGCAAGCGACTGGTCGTTCGAATGAACTCCAATCGCACGATTGAACCTTGCGATTGGATCATTCGACCGAATGAACCACCCGAATGAGTCCAGTCGGCAGATGAACTCAATCGGTGTCTCAATCAGCGATTGAACTCAATCGCATGCCTCAATCAGCTGGTTGAACTCAATCGCATGCCTCATCAGTCGATTGAACTCAATCGCATGTCTCAATCAGCCGATTGAACTCAATCGCATGACTCAAACAGGCGACTGACTTCAGTCGCATGATTCATTCGCACGAATGAATCAAAATGACTTTCAACCTTACACTTAGAACAGAAGTTTTCATGTCTTATGTACTAATAGTTCTATGTCTTGTGTGTTACAGATAAATGGCAAAAGTGGACCATAAATCCAAAGCACAACATCTGTGCCCATTTGGATCACACCACCAGGAACGGGGCTGAGTTACCGACATTATAGCCTTTCTGAGACGGTCCCGGATCTATAAGGCTATCTCCACTCCTTGCACGCCTTATAGATCACTCCATCAGGCATTCTGGGAGAATGCCTTGGTGGACCGCTCTCGTGAGCCTTACTGTATCAGGAGCTCCATACTGGGCCATGATATTGAGATCTCTGCTGCCGACATTCAGGGGTCCTAGAGTTCGGGGAGGACGCTGATCATCCTACAAACTACATCCATTGACAGTGAGAGGATGCTTCCTAAGGATAAAGTACGCTGGGGATATCAACTCAGGTGTGCTCAACAAGAGCAACCTGAGCCCCAGTACAAGTACTTAGCACACGTGATCCTCAAGTGTGTAGCATCGAGGAGGGGTGGGTTTGACGACCTCTCAGACCATATTCAAAATGCCTACGTGGCTCTGGTTCTGAATCACCCCTTCAGTTTTTCCAGCATGATATTCTCCTACTTGGTGGAGAATTTGGAGGTAAAGGAAAAGAGGGGTTCTGTATGTACCCAGATTCTTACAGCTCGTCTTCAACGAGAAGCTGCCACAGTTGCCCAAAGAGAGTCATGACGCAGTGGCCTTAGAGATAATGGATGATACTACTCTGGGCAGGATGAGAGTTTACAGGGGAAAGCAGATTAAGCCCCAAGTGAAAGAATGATTGGCCACTTAGCAGATGAAAGCTATGTGGCACCGGGAGACGCCAATGGCGTCACGAGGACAGTGACTCCGACGTGGAGCCAATTGTCCTCCCCACTGATGATTCAGAGGAGGATGACAGTGGGGATGATGCTGTTCCATCCAGAGGCACTGTGTCTGACTCTGTTCCCTCGGTGTCTGTCTCACCTGCTGAGGTAACTGAGTCAGCAGGATTTCATCAAGATTTTGTTCTGAACGAGGAGGATGAGGATGAATCTGATGAGGAACCATTGACCCGTACTGTGGGAAGGAAAGTGGTTCCACAGAACACGGGTTGAGGGTTGTTGGTGAACAACCGAGAGGCTCCGGAGATACAGAACTGATCCAACATATGCTCCGGGGTCCTCAGGCGGGATTGAAGGGGAGCATCCACCTCGAAGGGAACGAGAGAGAAAACGGATGGCTCACCCCCATGGCCAGAAAAAGAAAAAGCGTAAGGTAACCTTCATCACCACCACATCCCCCATACCTTCCACCACTACCACCTCTGCAGACACACCTTCCACCACCATACCTCTCCCACAGCAACCACAGACACCACCATACCGACCACACAAGCCAGACCCCTGCCACCACTACATCATTCACCCCACACTCACCACCACTATCATCCAGACCTGACCCGATATTCACCACCTCCACCACCACCACTAGCCACCAAACCGAGCCCTCAGCCTACCCCTCACACACCTATAGATCTCCTCTACCTCCAATCGGGGTAGAGGAACAGCTGTCAGCCTTAAATAGAATGGTGTTGCGATTGCTGGCGGCTGATGAGGAAAAGACCTCTCAGATTCGCCAGCTTACCGACCTGACTGCTGCACAATCGCATAAAATTGCAGAGCAGGATCGAGTAATTGAGGAGCAGGCCCAGCAATTGGCTGCTCAGAACACTCAGTTGGACCAACTCCGAGCGCAAAGTGTCACAGCAGGTAAGCAAATAGAGGAGTTGGAAAAAGCTAAGAGGACCATTCTGCTAAATTGAAAGGATCAAAGGAGGAACCTCTAAAGATAAAGGATGGAGACAGAAATAATGAAGATGATGATGATGATGATGATGACAGTGATTGATGAAGAGAAGACCGAAGAGTGGTGCGCAGATGAAGACACTGAAGAAGGAGAAGCAGCTGAATCGGTCTCAGCTCCGGGCAAGAGAAGAGAACAAAGAACAAACAGGATCAGTCAGCTTCTGCTTCTGCACCTTCACAGAAGAGTCCAGCATTCAGGATAAAAGTAAATAGTGGATGTTTATGTATTTATTTACTTTTGTATTCTGTATTAAAAAAAACCATGTACTAAATGTTATATTAAGTTAATGCATTTTGTTTGATATATTACTAATGATTTGAGTGTGAAATGTGTAAATCAAACAGATCCAAAGTACCACAGAGATGAGTTTGATATTGCTCCCCTTCAACAGATCAAGTCTCAACTCACAATGATTCTTGATCTGCAAGGGATTGTCAGAAGGTCAGTGAGTTATACCCCTGAAGAAGGTGAAATAATTCACGACCTATCTAACGAGCAACTGGCAGAGATGTTCAGACTCAATCCTGATGACATTGTCAAGGATGCTCCAACAGTTGATTCAACCAGTGACGACGAACTACACGACGTTGATGAAGTTGAGGTTGAAGATATTGCTGCTGAAGAGTACCCTCAGTACGCTGACAACGAGGGTAATGTGGTCCCCAATCTGGCTGAGTCCCTAGTCAGTTATATGTTTGAGGTACTAGACAAGATGGAGCAGGAAGCAGGAAAGACCGAAGGAACAGCCCAAGCCTCAAACGATGATGTATACATTCGAAAGGCTGAGTGGGCTGAATGTTTTAAAGAAGTCAGAGCCCAACGTGATGCACCGAAGAGGGATGCCTACACCAAGTTCTACAGCGTCAAGAAACATCTTACGGTGTCAGGCAGGATTATAGCATGGGCATATTTTGATGATCTTAACGTTTATGCCGTTAAGAGGGAAAAGGGCATAGAGTACTTTAGATTTCCACATGATCTAAAGACTCTACCAGGATTTGAGCTCAACCAGCTGGCCAAATTGAAGCTGTTGTATGCTGACCCGAGAAAAATGTCAGGCTGGTTTGAGGCTGCCCTAAAGAAAGAGTACCACACCAGGTGGATTAACTTTAGACCTCAACAACCTACAAGGTATATTAGAAGGTCTGAGATGGATGCCATTACTGGAAACCTAAGATTGTGTTGAAGTGGAGTCCTCCTCGCACTATGTCGAGAATCCCTCTCAGGGAAATGCCACAGGACTTCACTCCACACTTCAAATGGTGGTACTATGATTGGAGAACTGCTGAAGCTGTCATAGTTCTGAACAAAGGGGATCAAATGGATACTGTCAGGGTATTCGACCCAATGTGGCTAAACCAACTTGTCTGCTAATGATGTCTATACATTATACAAGTGGCCACTGTTCTATGACACACAAGACATTGTACAAGCCCTCCAGTTCCAAATGTTATACGACTTTGCTTCGCGTTTGATATTCACGCGGGAGTCACACAAGAGGACAAGTACAAGAAATATGAGAAGGTAATGAAGAAAACAAGACATTAGAGAGATCTAGGTCCAAGGGGGAGTTTGTTGATACATGTATGTCCCTAGATCGTGATATGTGATGTAATAGATCTTGTTTGGTATGATTAATGAACTGATATTGTAGTCTGTTGGTTATAATGTTTAATAGTTCATAATGAGTCGTGACTGAATTGATTGGGTTTATAATTACTTGAATGATTACATATAATATTATATTAATTAATTAAAACATTCAAACTTAATGAAGTTCTCATGCGAATGACTCATGCGAATGAACCATAAGCATGAAGAACTTCACACGATTGACTCAGTCGCACGACTGAACCAGGAGACTGGATCAGTCGTACGACTGTAACATAAGATTGCTCAGTCGCACGACTGAACACTCAGTCGCACGAATGAACCAACCGCATGGTTCAATCGCACGACTGAACCAAACTAATGGTTCAGTCTACGATTGAATAGTGCCAACCTATAAATACAACTCAATTCGTGAAAAACAAGGACATTCGATCAAGTACGAATCCAGACGAACCCTAGCCGTCCAGAAACCTTCCAAATTGTTCTGCAAGTTCATAGAACACATTAGATCGATTCCTTATCGATTTCTAACGTTAGTTTCAATCCTTGATTGATTCTTCGTGTGTTCTCACTGATTGGATCGCAATCAAATAGGATTCCGCACTATTTGATCTGGTATACACGTGATCTCTAGGTATTTCAGTCGAATACCAGGTCCTAACAGAGGCATTCGCTGATGTCGATCACGGCCTCATTGTTTTCAAGCCATCTGGTCAGGGCTATGGCTCCACCTTGCCATCAAACTCTCTTGGTTTACAAGCCACAAATCCTTGTATGAACATCCCCGTTAATATTCAAACTCGGTCTCATTAACAATTCCAATTTCGTTACCGGCTGTACCAACATTTCGTTCCTGATTGCTTTCGTTCTAGTCGGGTTCCCGTATCCTCATTATCATTGCCCCATCCCCGTGGGGGTGAGAATTCTGAAGAGCATCGCTCACTTTGGGCCACGATAGTCGGAATCCGTGCGGCAGCTGTTGAGGATTAAGGCTACCAATCAGCGTTTCCTGTTCCTGGAGTGACATTGGTAGGACCATCACTTGTTCTCGATGCTATACCTCTGCCTTTGCCTCTGCCTCTCGGGGCTTCACTTCCGCCACTGTTGCTGCGGGAATTCTTGAGGCGGCATGTTTAATCATAAGAATAGCAAACGCATAAGTTTTAACCATTGCAGGGCACATTATCCATGCCACATTAAGGTCTAACTTTCGGGTTTAAGACTATACTTATGGTTGTCACACATCGCATACAAATCTCGAAATTTTCACACCAGCATAAGTAATGTCCAAACAGTAGTCCATCATAATAATGGCATGTCCATGCATGAAATCAAGTTTAGTCTAGCGGAGGTTTCCTATTTCCTCCTCTCTGAGGTCTCAGACATAACTCCTCGGGGTAAATCCCAGTGCTTAAGGTCAAACGCAATAGCATGATCTATGAAGATCTCTTGGGTTCGATCCCGGATTGATAAAGAAAACTCGGTGCGCAGAGGGAAACAGAAGATCCAATTAAAACATCCCGTAAAGAGTGAGCACCAGGGCTCTCTCACAGGGTGATAAGATCACAAAATAGATAGGTAACCGAACAAGTAGTGAGGAACACGTATGAGATATAAAATGCACAAAACCATGGCATGCAAATCTACATGAAGGTTCTAGGTTATAGTCTAGGTCAAGTGTATGCCTAATTCTCTATAACCAATGGCTCTGATACAGTCTGTCACACCCTCGCTAAGAGCGGAAACACGGGGATGTAACGAGATGGGAATCGTCATAAACACATGGTAAGCGATAGAGATGCAATAATAATAATGATGACAAGCATGTCATGACGACACCCGACAACAAGGGGACTTGTGTCGTGTTTAGTCAGTATTCACGACAACATAGCCATAAGCATAAACATGATACATGAATCATATAACAAAGATGATAATATTGTATGCAATTCCCACAACCGGGAACAAGTTACAAAGTATAATGTTGTTTGAAACAGATACAACAATTGTTTCAAAATGACAAGTTTAGCCCGAAAATGCATCCTAGGGTCTCCACTAAGGCAGCACACCTAGAACCGCAGCTAGCCCGATCACCTGAAAAGATATGCTCAAAATGGTCAACAAAATTGTTGGTGAGTTTGCAGGTTTAAAGTAAATAAGTAATTGATGCTGTATAAAGTTGTGCTGAATACCGTGCATACAGTTATAAGTAAGGAAAATCACATGACAAGAGCTTTACAACCAAACCTAACGACATACACAAAGAATTTGTCGGAATATATTCACCCAAGGCCCGTTCCTGCTTTTGGTATAACTAGTATACCAACACGAGGGTGGGGGTGTCAACCCAGTAGTACTACCAATACCTATCCGTCGGTTCCCACACTGGAATTAAATGGGTGAAAGAAAGAACCACAAATCAGACTCATGCATGTATCAGATAAGTACCCACAAAACAGTAGCACGTTGATTCCAAGTATGTAAATGTATGTATGTGTACAACATAGAAAATGGGGAGCATACTTTTCCCCATGTTTGTAAATGTTTGGTAAAGTAGTATAAGCATAAAAAGGGGCCACGAGACTCACATGTTAAGTAGTAAGTATGAATGATCAAGATTCCAACAGTTGAATGCAATGAACGGTCAAACACCTATTTGAAAGTTATTGTTAAGGATAATGACTTGTATAAAGCATATAATAATGTTTGGTCGGTTCGAGTTGTATCGGTTCGGTCGTGGGTGGCACACACAGAAGCGGACACAAGTATCAGATCCTATGTAGATCCAAGTACTAAGAGTAATGGTCATTGCTTATGACATCCATATAAAGATCTTATTGTTATTAAAGATAGCACTTGTTAAGTATCTGTAGTTCCAAACGGGTTATTGATAATTGTAAAGTGTTAGGTTGATTTAAATTGAAATAGTATGTGCCTGTTGTTAGCGTTGACTTTAATCTTTATGGTCAAGTAATGACACTTTTACTGATGTTACCTCATTATCATCAGACGTTCAGGTAGGAAATTCACACTCAACATCATCAATCACACAACAGGACCAAACGCTCGACTCAACACTCCATTCGTACGAATCAACCTTCAATCGTACAAATCAGCTTCATTGGCGCGATTGAACCTTCATTTGTACGACTGGCATTCAGTCGTACCACACAACACCCAATCGCACGACTTAACCTCCATACGCACGAATCAACCTTCATTCGTACGAATCAGCTTCATTCGTACGACTGAACCTTCATTTGTACGTTTGGCCTTCAGTCGTGCGATACACGCATAGTCGCAAGCATTCATTCATCGTATTGACTCAATCGCACACACACACACATCCGCATTGACTCAATCACACACACATTCATTCGATCGCACAACTCAGACGCATGACATCCCTAGTCGCACGATTCAGTCGCCCAAAAGACACAGTCGCATGACTCAGTCGCACGACTCACCCGGCCGCACGGCTCAGCCGCATGATAGACCCAGTCGCCTGAACTGCAGGTTCGCGACTGCTGAAGTGCAGAGCAGCTTTCGGCTGCTCCAAGCACGGGTTTTACACATCAAGAACTTCCAGAATAACATAACAAACACACACGGACAAGAAGCACACACAGAAAGTCATCACACGCACCCACACGACCTCTTGTGTTCGAGTTGACCCGAACACCCGAACCCTAGAAATGTACAACAGTAAAACGAGCAAGAAATGGACAACCAAGGTCGTCTACCTGCAAGGATGGAGTAGAATAGGTTGTAGACGAAGTCTAGACGACGAAAATGAGACCATATGGAGCGATTTTGGTGCTAAGATGAAGATGTGAAGTTGAGAAGAAGATGATGGAGAAGAAATGGGAGGATGAAGAAATGGCTGGGAATGAGGTTTTTATACCCATCCCAGGTTTGCAAAATATCAATTTTAGTCCCTGCACTTAGCCCCCGAGTTTCTAAAGTTTGCTTCAGTTGAAAACGACTTTAAAATGTCCGTTATATTAAGGTTAAAAGCGTGTTTAATGGTAATTGATAGCTTAAAATGGTTTTATTAATGACAATGGTTATAATTAAAAATGATATATTTGGTGGTAATGGTGATGACATTTATAAAAGGTTTATGCTTAGCACACGTTCACGGAGGAAGTACAGGCACAAGGGTAACAAAGTAGACATGATTCCTTAAAGCAGGAGTTCATGAAGAAGAGGAAGAATAACTAAAATAGTTCTATGGTTAATTATGTCGTTCGACGGACCTTAAGGTGATGGATGTCACACAAATCACCATCACCTACCAAAGAAAATCCAAACGAACCCCTGCTCAGGCTGTTCAGTCTGTGGAGGCCCCCATACACTCACCAATACAGGAGGAAGTGGACACTAGAGCTCCCACTTCTCTTGAGGAGCAGACCATTCCCTTCTCTTCAAGGATTAGTGCTGAGGTTCCTCATGCTCAGTCTGATGAGTTCATAAGCCAAACTACCTTAAGCCATCACTCTGAGTCTCAACACTCAAGTGATCAACCTTCAGGGGACAGTTACCATCCCCATCCTTTAGATCTCAACCAACCAATCCCCAACCTTAACTTCTACATGATGAAGATCTAGGTTTCATTGAGTACCATGATTCTCTCTTCTTTTCTCCTACTCAAAGAGAGATGAGTGCTTCTCAGGATCCTATTTCTAGCCGCCATCAGTCACCTACTACTGAGGTGGACACTTCTTAACCTGTTCAGGATGTCCATATGGAAGAGGCTCTCACTCTTGAAAGTGATTACATCATTAAGACCTCAACCATGACAACTCAGCCCACTGCCATCTCAAGTGAGACTGCCAGTGAGCAGAGGAAATCCAGCAGTCAAGAACCTGAAGCTGGTGGTGAGAGAGAGGATTTTGGTCCAGTCATCTCATCCCCCAATGATTCTTTGATGAAGATGAGGGAAATTTAAGACTAAAGGTGCACAAACTGTCTAAAACATACACCTATTTAGTCTCCAAGGTTAGTCACCTTGAATCTCAAGTGACTACCTTGCACAACAGGGTAATGATCAACAACTTTAGATTTCATATCTTAAGGAAAAACTAGCTGGGAGACCTTTAAGAAGAGCTCAACCAGGAACACAAGACCTGTGGATGTGATTGAGCTAACTCCTGGCTCACCTATGCAAGTGGGTGATGCTACCAAAAAGGGGGAGAAAGTCATTACAACTATAGAACCTGCGAGTTCTTCAGAGAGAATGGACACTGAGGACTCACCATCCTCACTTGCATTTGTGCATTCTCAGCAACCTCTTCAATTCACATTAATATGGAATACACAGACTCCTTCATACATATTTTTTTAGGATGGGATACAAGGGCCATTTCATCTCCACCATCTTCCAATCACATCATTGGGTGGAGGTATGACAGCAACAGGAAATCCCTAATCATCATAAGAGTTCAAGGGCAGCAAGAGATCTTCAACTTTCAGACCTTGAACTTCTATGAAGGTCTGGATTTAGTCAACATGCCACTTGTCAATCCAAGCCGATCAAGACAAGCTGACAAGTTGACACAAAGAATCCAAGAAAGGATCACTGCATAGTTCAGCCTAAGAAGAAGACTATGGTGTCACACCCCAACCTTGACGGCGGAAACGTCGAGGAGTGAGAGTTAAGATCGTATACAGCCACATAACGCTATTAATAACCCATATATAAATTAATCATAAAATTCAATCGTATCATTACATGCTTAAGTCTCAAAGGAATAAAAACATAACATAAAAGATAACAAGTCATTTTAATTACTTATTCATCTAGGTCCATTCCTAGATGTGTAAGTTTCAATGTGTAGAATTCAAACTTGGGCGTTTCCTGAAACATGTTAAAAATAAAAGGGCCAACATAAATGTTGGTGAGCATTCCATAGATTTAAATACATAGACTATATAAAAGATGGCAATTCAAGTCATAAGTTAGTGAATAAAGTGATTAGGGATGTTATGAACAATGCAACAATCAAACCTCAACAAAGTTTTACAAGTCTCAAACGATTACAAGATTATACGATCAGCTAAGTGTACTTGGATCAACCAAAGCAGGCTTGTCTTGCCCATAGATCTATGACTTTGCTGGGCTAGCAATAGTTAATGATTGTACATATAACGCCATAACATGGTAACCACAAAAGTTCAACTACCACAACTTTGCATGATGAATTGCCATAAAGATTACAAGTCTCAAATAAGTTGACAAGTGCGATGATAATAAGTTAACATGTTTCACCCCAAAGTGTGAAAATAAGCAAAAAGGGGTATGGAAATACTCACTTGATCAAACGTATATAAATGACAATTAATATGAATAATAAGCAATAATTCCAACGAAGTTCTTCACATGGTACCTAAGTGTAAATGAATTTACAAGATTTAGATTAATGGTTTAACATGATTTAGGGTTTCGATGGGAATTTGGGGTTTTAATATTTAGTTAACGCTAGTTAGTGAGATCTTATATATATTTTAGTCCAAGAACAATATCATGTAAGGAACTTTTAAAGAAATAAAATCCTTTATAACAATTTTATAAATTTAACTTACAAAAATATATAATTTCCATAGTAACCATGATTAATCCAAAGATATAAAATGTTTAGTGTCCAAATAATCATTTAATGAAAATATTATATAAAGTCTATTTTTACATGATTAAACTAGGCAAAATATTTGTCAAATTTTATTTTATAAGAAAATTGTTAGCGTAATTATAGAAATAAATTTTAAAAAAATAATAGGATAGCTTTAAAAATAACCAAGGTTTACAAAATATTTTTTTATAATTTTCAGAAGATTTTATATAACTTTTTAAAGGCTGAAAAGCCACAAAAAAATATGTTGGAGGTCGCCGGGTTCGAACCCGGGACCTCTAATTTAGAATGTGAGTGGGGAACCAGTGAACCAAGGCCTTAGCCACGATTTTACTTGGTTCTCAAATCTTAAGATCACCCGTTTCAAAATAGCCCCAATTTCATAAGAACCCTAGTTTGATTTGACCAAAATTGAAGATCAAATCGATGATGTTTATGGGAAAGAACATGGGGCTTTGATTCCTCATGTAATTACGCGTATATAATTGTATTTATTTACCCAATTGATGATGGCTTGAAGGTGGAACAGAACGAAGAACAGCCGCGACCTAATCGAAGTCGGTTCACAGTGCAATTGTAATTAATAATTCAATTCGTCTTACAGGAAGCTTCCAAGGACATTGATAAGCAAAAGCCCTCTGTTAATTTCAATTGGAATGACCCAGATGATACTGTTCGATCAATGGTGGTTTCGCAAAAGAATTGATATACGAATGAGAGATTTGTGTGTTCCTAGATGAAATTGCGAGTGGTAGTATGTTAGGAATAGTTAATCGA
Source organism: Flaveria trinervia (assembly GCA_025506515.1). NCBI lineage: Eukaryota > Viridiplantae > Streptophyta > Magnoliopsida > Asterales > Asteraceae > Flaveria > Flaveria trinervia. The sequence goes on along the minus strand of JACCIX010000954.1, from coordinate 12,761 downwards.
TGGTTATGGATTCCATTAATTGAGTTTTTAACACGATATGAACGTTGAACGGTTAGAAGTTGATTGGTGTTTCGGTTTCGGGGATTTCATCAGGAAATCGAGCGTTTCAGCATGAATTAAAGATGGTTATGGGTTCGATTCAAGCACTAGGACCGATTTGAAACGGTTTTTAAACTTGATTTTCAGTGATTAAAGTATTTAAGATGCGGCCGGAGCTGCGGCTGAGGGTTGGCCGGACATTGGCCGGAAAATCGGGGGTGAAAAGGGGAGGGGGTTTGGGTTTTGTAAATCTACATAAATGGTCCCTGAGGTTTAAAAGTTGATAATTAATGTGCAAACCTTTCTTTTAAGGTTTCTAAAATGACAACTAGGCCCCCTTGACTTTTAAATCAAGATCTTATACATTTTAAGTTTACAATTCTTTATTATTAATAACCAAATATTATAGTTGGTATTATTCTTAGTTTATTATTATTATTGCTATAATTTTTTTATTGTTATTATTATTATTACTATTATTAGTGTTGTTAGCAACATAATTATTATTGCTCTTATAATTATTTATTATTATTATTAATATTGTTATTATTATTACTTATTTATTATTATCACAATTATTAGTTGATTAGAAAAAAATTAAATGCAACAAAGAATACGCATAACAAATTCACAAGTTTCATAAATGACAAAATTAGCCCATACAAGAACTTAACAATGTTAACTTTAATTTATCCCAAAATTTACAAGATGTCCTTCAACTCCTTACCCTTGGCTTTCGTATTAACTACATATGCTATGAAATCCATGTAGTTTTTACTCAAGCATTTACGGGCCTTGATGCAAGACATGAGTTTGAGTCTTTGGGATGATTTCTCCCCAAAGACCTTCAAAGTATCACCAGTCGGTAACGGAATTCGAATACACTTCTCGAAACATAGAATTTACGCACGGTGCTTGGCTAACCAACCCATGCCAACGATAACGTCAAAGCTTCCCAATTGCATAGGAATAAGGTCGACGAAGAACTTGTGTTCGTTAAGGCTTAAAGTGCAATTGCGTATTACAACTTCAACGACGATAGATTTCCCATCGGCGACCTCGACGTGAAGGATCTTCCAGTTTAGCACGCGGTTTAGAAAGTAAAGGCTCGAATTCCAGAGACACGAAACTTCTATCGGCACCCGAATCAAACAATACAGATGCATAACGATTATTTACAAGAAACATACCTGTTTGGTAACAATCTATTATTGGTATGATGAACATAGATAGGAACTTTTACAAGACAAGAAAGGGCTAATAGGAATTCAACGACGTACCATTTACCACGTCGTTGTTGGCTTGTGCTTGGTTGGCGTTGACGTTGAAAGCCCTTCCACGAGCCGGCGGCACAGTTCCGGCATTGTGAGGACATTGCTGACGAATATTACCAGGTTCGCCACAGTTATAGCAGGTTCGATTAGTAAGCATGGCAGTGTTGTTTGGTGCACGAAGGCAAGTAGTTACCAAATGGCCATACTTCCCACACAATGAGCAGATTCGGCATGGAATGTTGCTTGAATGATGGTACTTGCATGTGTTGCACATAGGGTGTGGACCAGCATAAGCTTTAGCCATGGGAGCTTGATTTGCAACCACCATTTGTTTTTGAGGGGCATTTGGTGCGGTCACAGCGTAGTTGCGTGTTGGGGTGAACTTACGCTTCTTGTTTGAGAAGATGACTCGGCCTTTACCTCCTTTGTTGCCTTGGGTGTCACCTTCGCCATAGCCTTGGTTCCCTTTGCCGACATCGTGCCAGCTCTTATATGATTCTTGGTGAGCTGTGCAGTGATAATAATCGCTTCCTCCAAAGTTGTGGGCCTACTACCCACCACAGCATCTTGAATTTGAGGTGGCACCCCCTTGATAAAATTCTCGATGTTACAGGGCACTGTTTCCACCATGTGTGGTAGAAGCATACTCAACTCATGATGCCGGGGTGGAATAGGCCAAGTGATTCCCACCATCCTGTTTAAGGTTCCAGAACTCCTCCTCCAGTTTTTCTAATTCGCTCCTCGGGCAGAACTTTTGGATCATAATATCCTTAAATTCTTCCCAAGGCAACGCCATTGCGACCTCCGTTCCACGGTTTCTCTTTTCACTATTCCACCATGTTAGTGCTCGTTGTTGAAGAACACTTGTGGCATAGCGAACCTTGAACTCTTCGGGACACTCACTAATAATGAATGTGTTCTCCATACTTTCAAACCACTCAAGAAGTCCAGTGGCTCCTTCTTTTTCACTAAAACTAGTGGGTTTGCATGAGTTGAATTGTTTGAAGGTGCAAGTAGAATTGTTCCCATTTTGGTTGTTGCTATTCTCCCTATGAGCACCACTATTGTTCCCATTGGTGTTGTTGCTATTAGCCATTAGGGTACAATTAAGTTCAGCAATCATAGTCGGGATGACGGCAGCCATTTGCCGGGCGATCATTGCAGCTAGTTTACGGTCGGAACTTCCACGCTTTCCATGATGACGAGACATGCTGGAATATGCAAAAGAGTTAGACACGAGAAATAGAAATACAAGGATTATAGTTTAACAAGGATAAAGCAAGAGTTGTAAAGATACATGGAATGGTTCCATTTGGTAACGCATTACCATTTGGAAACATTGACACGTCAAGGTGAGTTGACCCATTCGCCTTAGAAATTTGTGCATGTGACCATAGTTTATCACTCATCCCAGAAATCCCCAGGTAAGCATAACTAGTCCCGTAGGATTTATGCGATATGCTTGCCTTAGCCGAGGGCCTTTGCCAGGAAATCTAGAATACAGGTGTCTATGTGTCACACAAACTTCTTAGGTTCATGAAATCAAAACCTTGATAAGATTCATATAGATTAGACATAACGTCTAAAGATCGTAAGTATAAGCATAAGTTCCCACATATTGACGAGAATAAGATTAAGAGATTTCATGTTCGGGGAGAGTCCAAAGTCAAAGCTAAGTTTAGGGAGACAAGTAACAATGTTTAGGCAATCCTATGCTAAGGCATCAAATTGCACATAAGTGGGCATAACATTATGTAGCATGCAAAACTATATAATTTTTCAATATAAGATCATAGTCTATAAGGTTCATGCATACTATAGTCTAGGTCACCATTTCTAATAACCTAGATCCCTATAGTTATAGGCTCTGATACCAATCTATCACACCCCAACCTTGACGGCGGAAACGTCGAGGAGTGAGAGTTAAGATCGTTCACAGCCACATAACGCTATTAATAACCCATATATAAATTAATCATAAAATTCAATCGTATCATTACATGCTTAAGTCTCAAAGGAATAAAAACATAACGATGGTTATGGATTCCATTAATTGAGTTTTTAACGCGATATGAACGTTGAACGGTTAGAAGTTGATTGGTGTTTCGGTTTCGGGGATTTCATCAGGAAATCGAGCGTTTCAGCATGAATTAAAGATGGTTATGGGTTCGATTCAAGCACTAGGACCGATTTGAAACGGTTTTTAAACTTGATTTTCAGTGATTAAAGTATTTAAGATGTGGCCGGAGCTGCGGCTGAGGGTGGCCGGACATTGGCCGGAAAATCGGGGGTGAAAAGGGGAGGGGGTTGGGTTTTGTAAATCTACATAAATGGTCCCTGAGGTTTAAAAGTTGATAACTAATATGCAACCTTTCTTTTAGGTTTCTAAAATGACAACTAGGCCTCCTTGACTTTTAAATCAAGATCTTATACATTTTAAGTTTACATTTCTTTATTATTAATAACCAAATTATTATAGTTGGTATTATTCTTACTTTATTATTATTATTGCTATAATTTATTATTATTATTATTATTATTATTACTATTATTAGTGTTGTTAGCAACATAATTATTATTGCTCTTATAATTATTTATTATATTATTAATATTGTTATTATTATTACTTATTTATTATTATCACAATTATTAGTTGATTAGAAAAAAAAATTAAATGCAACAAAGAATACGCATAACAAATTCACAAGTTTCATAAATGACAAAATTAGCCCATACAAGAACTTAACAATGTTAACTTTAATTTATCCCAAAATTTACAAGATGTTACATATGGCAATCAGGTAATGTCATCAGTCAACTGGATGTTGAGGCAGACCCTAAGATTAGCTTCATAGAGGAAACATTGACTGAAGGCCCAGTGACAGAACCTGAGAGCCCAGTCTTATCACCAAAAACTGCTGCAGAGATCAATACCCTTTTTGAGACACCTACTGGTGAAGGTGCTTCTCAACCTCTCTTTGGCCAGAGCTCAAAAGCTGCATCAAGCAATGAAGGCCAAAGCTCTCTCCACCCTGAGTCACAAAGGTCTGTGAGTGACAAAGGGAAAAGAAAGATGACATCTGAGGAGATTGAGGAGGAGAAGAGAGAGAGAGGAAAAGGAAGCTGAGGGGTGAATGTTCCTCTTCTGGGTCTGTAAGACTCATAGAGATGCAATCAGGGCTACCCCCAGACCAGATACTCAGAATGATGAGTTAAGGGCAGTCAGGATAAACTATCTGCAGACAAGAAACTATAACATAGATAGTGTCATCTCTCTCCCCTTGGAAGAATTAAATGAACTGGTTGACCTGGAAAGGTCAAGGGAGAAGAAGGAGGCAGAAGATGCAGAGCTTCTAGTACAAATCAAAGAAGAAAGAAGAAAGAAAAGACTGTACAAGCATGTGCCTAGCCTCTCCCCAGTTCAAGAAAGTCCTGCACAAGAGGATGTGGTTCAACAAGAACCTCAGGTAGATAAAGAAGAAGAAATGATCAAGATGATCAACTACCTGAGTGCCACATACCTCTATCAGGAAGAAGCACTTCTTCCCTTATCCTTTGACTATATTGAGTTTGAGTATCTTAAACAACTTGAACTTGAGATAGTCAAAGAGAGAAAGACACCAAAAGAAAGCTAAAGGAAGAAGTTGCTAAGTCAAGAGCCATCATCCACAAAAGCATGAAGAAATCTGCTGACAGGTAGAGGATGATGAGCTTCTTGAAGCTGTATGGATTCTCTGGAATGAGACTTGGCCCCATGTCTCTATCCACTATGGATGAGCATATCAGGGTGATCAAGCAAAAGATCAAGAGTGGAGAGCTGGTTGACTTACATTCCCCTCCAAGTCAAGCCCCACTTGAAGTGGAGGTTAAGGTTGAACAACCAGAGATGTCACAACCTAAACCTCCTGCTGAATCTCAGCAAGCTTCATCTTCTGATCCACAGCAGAG
>JACCIX010000954.1:0-2500 GCA_025506515.1 Flaveria trinervia | reverse complement strand
CGTTCGTTTGCATAGCTCATACGCAACCAGATTCATTCGCACGACTGAACCAATCGCCAGTTCATTCGCACGATTGACCAAATCGCAGAGCTTATAGCACGATTAGCTCATTCGCATCCTTCAGTCGCATAAGTGAAAGTTGTTTGATTAGATTATAAGTTTATTAGTCATGGAATATCAGATGTCAGCCTTTATGCTGGGAAGGACTCAAGGATACAGAACCTGCTGTTGCTGAGAGTGAGGTGGGGAATCACAATAAACCACCAAAGCTTTGACTTTAGATGAATTTCCCCACTGGAAACAACGTTTTGAGATCTACCTTAATGGAGTAGATCCTAATCTATGGGAAGCCATTGAGGAGGTTATAGTACACCGGTGGGAGTGATGGAGTTAAACTAACATAAGCGGGATGACAGACGCACAGAAAGTAAAGTACAATGCAGAGAAAAAGTTTATGCATTGATCACTCAGTCTATCCCCAAAGACATATTCCACCAGTATTCAGAGAACAGCAGTCCAAGAAACTATGGGATGCGCTAGAGAAGACATGATGGTAATGCATCATTGAAGGCAATCAAGGCAAAGGAGTTAAAGAAGAATTCGATAAATTCTCATCAATTGGTAATGAAAGTTTGGACGAAGTCATAGATAGATTCTACCACTTGATGAGCGAATTGCATACACATGGAGTGGCTACTACCATGGAAGAGAAAGTAAAGCAACTTTGCAGATGGGTTGCCTGATAAGTGGGCTACATCGTGTCTAACCTGAGACAGAATGGAATCCTTGTAAAGCTGGATATAAATGACTTCATTCTTAAGTTGCGGAGAAGAAGCACTAAGGATGAAGTATAGAGCTCAGAAGTCTTCGTACACACAAAAATCCAGCTTTATACAACGCCACGCCTCAAGCTAAGACATCTAGAGCACCCCTCCAGACTGCTTTTGTGTCTAGATCGTCAGGTCCTTCACATGCTTCTCTTCTGGATCAGACACGTCTGGGTCATCATGTACCCATCATATTGGATCAGAAGCAAATGCTACCAAACTGAAGATCGAGAACCTCAGTAATGTGACCGTGGAAGTAGCTCGAGAGCATATGGATCTTTTAGCAGCAGTGGTTCTTTCATATGATGGACTTGTTGCGGGAAGATCGGAAACTGCCATCTGGCAGATGAGGACTACGAGCAGGTGGATGAGATGGAGCTTGAAAGAATGGATATAATGTGGGCCTTAGCAAGTGCGGTCCGGAGGGCGAAGAAGTTTGTGAAAAAGACTGGACAGAACTTGGTTGCTACTAAGGACACCACCTTTGGCTTCGACAAGAGTAAAGTGACCTGCTTTAACTGTGGTGAGAAGGGGCACTTCAAAGAGAATGTGTCAAGCCAAAGAAGACGGGGAATGGGAACCCGTTCTCTCCTTTACTCGCCAAGACAAGCAAGCCTCTAGTTCTAACTTCATCAAACAAGGATCAAAAGCCTTAACTGCTCATGATGATGAAGGACAGGATTGGAGTTTCAGGTTGTCTCACCAGGAGAATCTAACATTGCCAGTGTTGAGGATATTGATGATGATTCTGCGATGTGAAGGTGATATAGCAGTTGATATAGCAATGTCACATAGTGAAGAAAACAACTGCAGCCGAGCTCAGTTACAAACAATTGAGGAAGTTTCCACATCAGAGACAGAAAAGCCAGAATCACCAGAACCAGAATCATCTGATGCTGCACTGATGGCTAACTCTTCTGAACCAACTCAGGTAAGTACCACTGACCAAATTTTTAATAACCATGCTTTCGATTGTGACACTTTTAGAATAGCATAGATGAAAAATTTACTAGGTTATAGATCATAATGATAACTAGTAAAAGATTTACGTCTGTGCACTGAGGCTAATAGAGTACTAAAACAAAATGAGCATGTAGTTATAAAGAAAAGATAGACCTATTGACTAAACAAATTAGGGAAACCGAAGTAGTGACTTTTAACCAAGCAAATGACATTAGGTACTATCTAAACTCCCTAGAAAACACTAAGAAACAAAAGGCAGTTCTAGAAGTCGAAAGTTAATTCATTAAAACAGAAACTGCATAGTTGGACTAGTCTTCACACATAGTTCAACACTAGTGAGAGAAAGGAATAACGGGGAGAGATTAGGCTACAAAGTGGTTCCACCACCACTGAGGACCTTGATGAACACTAAGTCTAGACCAGTAAATAATAACCCCATCAGGATCATGTGGTGACCACTCCTCTTGTTACTGATCCAGACACCTCATGTTATCTACTGAATCTGGTCAAAAACAAAGGAGTCCACTTCAAAGGCAAAGGGTAAATTGCCTTGCGTTAATCTGGAAAATGAATTTGAAAAAGTTAACTTAAAGTCAGGGTCAAACCAAGTCAAATCAGAACCTAAAAGGACTTCAAATGCTACTTTTTCACATGCTTCAAGTCAAAACCAGTTAACCAAAAAGTGAAACAGGTTAAAACAGTAAATTTTG
>JACCIX010001250.1:0-28379 GCA_025506515.1 Flaveria trinervia | reverse complement strand
ATCACCTAAAGAAAAGAAAGTAACTCATCAAAAGAAAGTATCAGTTGAGTCACCCAAGGAAAAATCTAATTCAAGAAACAAACAAATGTGCTGTGATATTTATGACATGTTCAATCACAAGACAGATAAATGCTTCTTCAATCAATACTGTTCTATCTGTGATATGAATAATCACTCCACCAAAAATTGCTATTTCAACAAGTATTGTTCAATCTGTGATATGAATAATCACAATACATCTGATTGTTACTTTAATCAGAAGGGATTGAGAATTCCACAACACAAGCCCATCTCAAAAACATCTACAGTAATGCACTTTGTCAGACCTCATCTTCATAATACTCAATCTTGGACACCTAGATCAACAAATGACAGAAATAACTTGAAGGATTTAAGGAAGGGTCAAAGAAATCATCTCACAATGAAACACAAACTTGACCTTCCTAAACAAAAACCAACTTTTGATAATGAAACTCGGGCTAAATTTTTACAAAGAAATAGAGACCAACAATTTCATTATTCATCTGAATCCTTAGTAGATGTTGATGAGATGACTCGACCATTCATCATCAAAAATCTCCCAAACCACCTCCATCCAAATCACAATTTAGAGGGAAATACCAGGAGGTGACTATCATGAATAGGAATGGGAAACCCAAGACCGTCATGGCTTTGGTTCCTTATTCTAATTAGTTCTTTTTGCTTGTAGGTTCATCCACACAGGTCTAATAGCCTATGGTACGTAGACAGTGAATGCTCCGGACACATGACTGGAGATCGTTCCCTCCTTCATGATTTCAAGTACATACAAGGAACTACTATGGCATTCAGTGGAGATTCAAAAGGTGGAAGAATTACAGGAGAAGGATCTGTGACAAACGGGATGCTGAGCTTTGACAGAGTGAATTACTGTGAACAACTGAATTTCAATCTGCTAAGCGTGTCTTAGATCTACGACAAAAATATTCCACTCACTTTACAGACACTCACTACTACATTCTGAAACCTAGATTTCAGATCCCTAAAGAATGGGTTGTCTTAAAAACTCCGAGGAAGAATAATAAATATGTCTTAAACCTGTGTTCTGCATCACCTAAGGAAGAAACATGTCTTTTGTCTAAAGCATCATTTGATGAGTCACAGCTTTGGCATAGACGTTTGGGGCACACTAACTATAAAAATATGAACAAGTTAAGGAAACCATGTCATTGGTCTTCCTCAAAAAGAATTCAATTTTGTTGATCAATGTTCAGCGTGCCTCAAAGAAAAACAACACAAATCGTCTCACAAAACCAAGCTGGTGAACACTAACAATACTCCATTGAAGTTACTTCACATGGATCTTTTTGGACCAACTCATGTAATGAGTATGGGAAAGAAACAGTATTGTTTAGTGATCATTGATGACTTTTCTCGATTCACATGGGTGTTCTTCCTACTTCATAAAAACGAAGCATCCTAATTATTCAAGAATTTATCACTAAAATTGAAAATCAACTTGATCTTAAGGTCAAAATAATAAGAAGTGATAATGGTACAGAGTTCCAAAATGAAAATATGAGTTCCTTTTGTGCAACCAAAGGCATTGCTCGTCAATTCAGTGCAGCTAGAACTCCTCAACAAAATGGGGTAGCTGAAAGGCAAAATAGAACACTGATTGAAGCAGCAAGAACGATGCTAGTTGATGCTAACTGCCAATCACATTCTGGGCAGAAGCAGTTAACACATCGTGCTTTATGCAAAATCGAACTCTGATTGTTAAAGAAAGTAACATGACACCTTATGAGCTGATCATTCATAGGAAACCATTTATTGGATTCCTTAAATCATTCAGTTGTCCAGTCTCAATATTAAACACCCATGATCATTTGGAAAAATTTTCATCCAAGTCTAATGAAGGATTCTTTGTAGGTTATTCTTCTGTCTCAAAGGCTTATAGAGTGTTCAATCCTAGACTGAACATTATTGATGAATCTACAAATGTTTAATTCAAAGAAAATTTGTGTCCCAAATCTACAAATGGTCCTGACTGGTTATTTGATATTGACATATTTACAAAATCATTTGACCAATTTCACTTGTTTGATGCAGGAAATATACATTCAGTGAAACTTCATCAACTGTAGAAAGAAGTGATAATCAACATTGATTCCACCTATATTTGATGAACATATGAATGAAGATGTTCCTCTTCAAGCTTATCCCATCAGACAACTGTCACAAAACCTTAGTGTTTCTTCTAAAGAAAGTCCCAGCCTGGTACCATCTCACTCAGATGACTTGTCAAATGAGATCAGAAATCAAAAACAGGCCTCTCATCCAGTAGAAACACAAGGTACATCAAATGATGCAAGCGACCTCAATGCTGCTGAAGATGTAGCAGTTACTGAAACAGAAGTTGACAATCTTCATAATTCAACAACCAATACAAGATGAATGTGCCTCTGACCATAATGAACTGAATGTCTCCAATCTTGATGTAACTATTGCTGGTGACACCATTCCAACCACAAGAATACACAAGAATCATCCAGTTGAAACCATTATTGGTGATCTTAATGAGAGGGTGACAAGAAGCAAGTCCAGTATTGCAAACATCTGTTTGTTCTCATGCTTTCTATGTCAAACAGTGCCCAAAAACATCAAAGAGGCACTTCAAGACAATAGTTGGATTGAAGCAATGCAAGAACAATTGCTCCAATTCAAGAAGCAAGAAGTATGGCAACTGATAGATCTTCCCGAGGGACAATACCCTATCTATACAGGAAGAAGACTGATGATAGAGGGATAGTCATCAGAAATAAAGCAAGACTAGTGGCACAGGGATACACTCAAGAAGAAGGAATCGACTACGACGAAGTGTTTGCTCCTGTTCCCAGACTAGAAGCAATCAGAATCTTTCTTGCATATTCTACATCCTTTACTGTTTATCAAATGGATGTAAAGTGTGCCTTCCTGTATGGAAAGATTGCTGAAAAAGTCTATGTGAGTCAACCACCTGGCTTTGAAGATCCAGATTTCCCTCACAAGTTTACGAGCTTGACAAAGCTCTGTATGGTCTTCATCAAGCACCAAGAAAGTGGTATGAGACTCTATCATCCTTTCTTCTTGAACATGGGTATGAAAGAGGAAAAATTGATCAGACTCTCTTCAGAAGAATAAGAGGAAAAGACATGTTGTTAGTCCAGATCTACGTGGATAACATTATATTTGGCTCGACAAACAAGCAACTCTGCAAAGAATTTGAAGACCTTATGCATTCAAAGTTCCAAATGAGTGCTATGGGAGAACTCACCTTCTTTCTAGGGGTGCAAGTCCAACAAACAGCAGATGGAATCTTCATCAACCAATCAAAATATGTAGAAACCATGTTGAAGAAATTTCAATTTGCTGACTGTCAGTCTATCAGAACTCCTGTGGATACTAAAGTGAAGATTGGCCTGACCCTGAAGGCAAATCAGTGGATCAGACTAACTATCGATCAATGATAGGTTCACTTATGTATCTAACAGCCAGCAGGCCTGACATTATGTTTGGTGTTTGTGTGTGTGCCAGATATCAAGCTGATCCAAAAGAATCACATGTGAACGCAGTCAAGAGGATATTCAAATATCTAAAGGACAAGCCAGCTCTTGGGTTATGGTATCCAAAGGAAGGAGAATTTAATCTCTATGCCTACACAGACAGTGATTATGGAGGATGCAACTTCAATAGAAAATCCACTTCTGGCGGTTGTCAATTTTTTGGCCCCAAACTAGTATCCTGGAATTGCAAGAAGTAGAAAATGTGTCTATGTCCACAGCAGAAGCTGAGTATATTGCTGCATCAACATGTTGCTCTCAAGTTCTCTAGATTCAAAACTAGATGCTTGATTATGGTTTTAACTTCTTGCACACACCAATTTCTATTGACAATGCAGTTGCTGTATTTATAACTAATAATCCAGTTCAGCACTCAAAAACAAAACATATTGAGATTCGATATCATTTTTTGAGAGACTGTGCTGAAAAGGGTTTAATCAAATTGATTCAAGTACCAACTGAATAGCAATTAGCTGATTTGTTTACCAAGGCATTTGAACCTAGTAGGTTTGAATTTCTGGTTCAGACAATTGGCATGATTAACCTTGAGTAAAAACTATGAAAAACATCAAAAATAATTTAAAACATCAAAAAAACCACAAAAAAATCAATTTAATGAAGACAAGAATTTTGTGGGAAATGATATAATTACAGTCGTTATATCATTCATGTGCTTAATTTCAAAATGTAAAAGACTGAAATGACTTACCAGATATGTTGGTAGGCTCAACTTGGAAGAAAAGATACATGCAGTGATGAATTAAAGACATTCAATTGTGAAACACTCATCACAAAGTACATGTATGTATTGGCTTATCTGAATGCATGTGTGTAGTAGTCTAAACGCACCAGGTAATGATACTTTATGAATCTCTTTCACCACATCATGTTTCATCTTTGTTTTGCTGAGCAAAGACCTGATGAAACTTGCACATAGTGCAGATGTCATGATCCAAAAGATTCCCAATGTGGAACACATCCAAAATTAGATGAATCAACAAAGTAATACATTCCAAGTGAATGAACAAAAGAATCCCATAATGGATCACCTTCCAAAGTGAAGTGAAAAGAATCCCAATATGGATTAACATGAAAAAGGATCAAATTAAAAGAATCTCAATAAGGATCAGTGAAAATGAGATTTCATGACTTAAGTAACCTAGTAAGAAAAGTTGTGAAAAAGTTCTACCATGCATTGTATAAGGAGGGTTGATCATTTCATGCTTATGTGTGTGAGGTACACATTGAATAATAAATCAACCAAAACATAATAAAAGTCATTTGCATCAGAATATCAACCAGGTATGGGTTTAAGAGGACAAACATACCTTCAATCTTCAAGTTCATAATCATAAGGATGCACAAGTGTAATGTAAGACTGATATGATTCCAACAAAGAGATCTTCTCTTCATTAATAATATTAATCAGAATAATATTCAAAAAGTTTTAAATCTTTAAAGTTTCTCTCCAAATATGGATATAAACTTTAGGGGGAGTAATTTAAATTTTTGAGTAAGTATAAATTTTTGTTTATTAACTTAATTTTGAAAAACAAAACAAAAAGAATTTTAGTTGGTGTTGTTGCAATAAGTCATACCATTATATCTCAGCTTACGCAGATTCTTAGAAGCATGATAAGTCCAAGATCTGTCAGAATTGGGAAACTTGTAGTAATTGTGACATACAAGTCAATCCAAGCAAGAATTGGCAACTTCAACGGCCAACTTCATAAGAAAACACAACCAATGACACCTCTTCATAAGATGAATAATCAATTCAATCACATTAACTTTTGATTAAGTTCAAAAGTTAATGCAGGTAAGTGCATTAGTTAATGCAGGTGAAGGTAACCCATGCATGTAACTAATGCGGGTAACAATATTTATTTTCAAGTGCAATAATGCGGACAATGATTTTACTCTACCACATTAGTGTGTGAAGTAAATGTGGAATTTACTCTATCGTATTTGCTACAGTTAACAAATGTGGATGAACAGGTCTCTATCGCGTTTGCTACAGTGCAATATTGATTGTGTTGTCAACCGCATTTGATATAGTTGCACAAATGCTGATTGACATTGTTCTATCGCATTTGCTACTGTGTACAAATACGGATAGGATAAAACAAGCAACTCTACCGCATTTGTTACAGTGCTGAAGAACAGACAAGTTATTCTTCCGCATTTACTACAACACAAATGCGGATAGCCAAAGTTTCAAGTTTTAACTTCCGCATTTGCAATAGTACACAAATGCGGAAGATATAAAAAAAATTAGAACAAAACTTCTGCATTTGCAACAGTAGTGAAATGCAGACTGTCAGTCAAAAATTTGTCCTCCGCATTTGCTACAGTTAACAATTGCGGATGACCAAAAGTAGTCAAATGCGGACTGTTATGTCAAAAGTTTGTCTTCCGCATTTGCTACAGTTAACAAATGCGGATGACCAAAAGTCAAACTGATTAACCTTCCATTTGCTATAGTCAACAAATGCGGATGACCAAAAGTCAAACAATTAACCTTCAACATTTGCTACAGTGGTGACTGTATCTGCTTTTAAACTTGTAAAATTTTTCAAATTGTATTATTTGACTATTTATAGGAATTCAAATGGGTCATTTAATACTTTTCAAATTTGAGAGTCTTTATAGTGAGACGAGCGCAAACATACAGTACACCATCTTCAATCATCATAAACATTCAAAGATTTTCATGTGAATCTTCTCAATCGACTTTTGATATCGATTCTGAAACAACATTCGGATCAGAAATAAGGTGAAATTTTCATAAGAAGTTTATCACAACTATGTTTCAGAATGATAAACCTAAATCAGTCAGAACCAATGATAAGGAAGAACACAACATGTTTCGTTGATGTAACATAATACAACTTTTCACTTCAATGAGCAGGAAAACCAACAGAAATTATTGAATTGATGCAAAAAATTGAAAGAATGGAGAGAATTCTAAACAGAAGGGAAAGAATCATATATATAGAATTCTAGAACTAGATGAGAAGGAACAAGAGCTGAAGATCTTAAAGATAAACATAAGGCTGAATTGATTGAGAAAGATAAGGAAATTGAAGTTGTAAAGGCTGCCCGTAATCACTCAAGAGAAGAAGTCAGTGGACATATTGACACACTTGAAATTCAAACAATAGCAATGGAGGAACAAGAAATATCATAGAAGAACAATCTAATATCATCTCCAAACTTGAAAAATAGTGATAGCAAGAACAAAATGATATCTGAGCTTGAAATGATGATTAAGATCCAAAGAAATGAAATGGATGATGATGATGAGAAAGAACAAGAAAAGGTTGATGTTCATGACAACTAGTGAGTTGATGAAATGAGAACAAGAGGGTAATACAAGTCAGACAGAGCATGAGGACACAGTTTACAAATGGTGATTTATCCTAGAGAAACTTCTACTGATCACACTGAAAAAGCTGAGTTTGAAGACTTTTCAGCACACTAGACAGCTTTACTTTTGAAGCATTCAGTATTGATAGTGATTTCTGTTGGGTTTGCAAGAACATAAAAACTAAGTTTAACCCATTAACTTACTGAAAACGCAGCGGAATATCAACATATTATTGACTTACTTATAAGCTGAAAATATGTTCTTTAGGTGACCATTTGAATGTAAAAAGCAAACCCAAAACAAAGGATCTTAAATATGTGAATGAACAAGCTATAAACACAAGTTAAGCAACATAAAATCACAGCTTCAATGAGCTGTGATTACTACCTTTCTCCAGCCAAAATGTCGACCAAGGAGGCTTAAATGATGCTTGTGAATCGACCAAGACTCACAAGGAAGGACTCCTCAAGTTTGTATACCCCAAGCTTGTGTGCAACACTCTTCTTGTTAGGGAGATTCACACCAAACCACCACAAAAACCCGAAATGGATCTTTCTATCTGTGCAACTCGAAGGGTAGAGAGAGAGAGAAGAGTTCGTGATGATTTTGTTTATTGCATGTCTTGTGAGAGGTTGACTTTTTTTGGGTGTAAGAAAAGTTAAGTGTGTGTATGTTTCAAGGAAAAGGGGGCATTGCTTTTGCTTGGGTGGCCGAAATAGATATCCAAAAGGGTTTCCCCCCTTTTTTTTAACACAAACACACAAGTTAAATGGTCTTGTAACTAGACATGAATTACCATTTAATTGTATGTACAAGTTATATAACTTTACAAGTATCATTTAACTTATAAGTTATAATCTCTCATTATATTGTGTCATCTAACCAATTTAAATAACACATCAAATAATATTGTTGAACAAAATATCCTAATAAGTTGTTCCCTCTCTTATGCAACTTGTTTAGAAAACCTATTTTCTAAATTGGTGTAAATATTTAATTGCATGATCATATCATCAATTAAATATAATTGGTGTTTGCTAAGCTTGTCATTGGGTATAACCCGACTTGGATCATAACGTACTAACCACATCAATATTCTAAGTGTCTTGGGCACATAGAATCCTACAATCTCCCACTTGCCCAAGATTCATAGAAGATTGATGCAAGCAGTAAATACCGCCTAACAACGGTTTACTACCCTTAATACGCATGACTTATAGCCATTCAATAACATCATCCCTTTCAAGTACCCTACTTGAAATGATTTAGGTGAATTATCATCTATCCTTTTGTTACAGATGTCATGTTAAATCCAAGGAACAGAATGATCATTCCTTGTTGATTTACTTATCAGGCCTTAGACATCTAACTCTCAACGAATAAGAGGAACAAATTCCATCTTGACTACATACGTTTCTCACAAACACCTCGTGTCATACCTGAACATACCCTTATGTACTGTCCATTATTTCAGGGCAGTGAAGAATCAGCTCAAGATAATACTTGGTGAATATCAAAACCCAATATGTATCTCAGGTCGGAGGATACCAAATGATATTCGCCTTTACTCAAAATTACTTATGATCAATCACAAGATTCCATGTAGTAAAGTTTGAGTGCGGGTTAGTCCAATATTTGTATCCCACAAATATCTATGAACCTTGGTAGCAACCATTGCTCATATTCATCCTTATGAATATCAACCAATCCAAGTTCATAATAATCTTACCCTCACACTTGTTCCCACAAGTATGAACGACTACGGACATTTAGAGTAAACAATTTACTCATGGATTAAACATGCTAAATTGGAACATTAATTGAAACATTATAACCAAATATTTTATTCAAATAATAAGAGTTCCACATATCCAAATACAAAATTACAGATCAAATCCAATCACTAGAATATCGAAGTCCCATGGCACAAGTATGACCTTCATGCTTTGCCTTTTCAAGGAGCTTCGTGAGAGGATCCGCAATGTTCTGATCCGTGTGAACTTTGCGAATACATATCTTTCCCTTTTCAACTTCATCTCGTATGTAGTTGAATCTCCGCTCAATGTGCCTAGTCTTTTGATGAGCACGAGGTTCCTTGATTTGAGCAATCGCACCCTCGTTATCACAAAAGATCTCTAGGGGTCCTGAATGGAAGGGACAACCCCCAGATCGGCAATGAATTCTTCAACCATGCAGCTTCTTGAGCTGCCAATGAGGCGGCGACGTATTCTGATTCTGTAGTTGATAGAGCCACCACATCCTGCTTGGAGCTCTTCCAAGAGACCGCTCCTCCATTCAGAATGAAAATATATCCCGATTGTGACCGAGAATCATCACGATCGTTTGGAAACTCGCATCCGTGTAACCTTTTACAACGAGTTCCTCATCACCAGATCCATAGATTAAGAACATATCTCTTGTCCTCCTTAGGTACTTAAGTATGTTCTTAACAGCCATCCAATGACTGTTTCCAGGATTTTGCTGGTAACGGCTTGTCATGCTTAAGGCGCATGACACGTCCGGTCGAGTGCATATCATCGCATACATGATGGATCCAATAGCAGATGCGTATGGGACTGCCTTCATTTTATCTTGCTCATCCTTTGAGCTAGGACATTGAGTCGTACTCAATATCGTTCCTCTTTGAATAGGCACGGTACCTTTCTTAGAGTTCTCCATCTTGAACCTTTTCAAGATTTTATCAATATACGCACTTTGATTTAAACCAATCAACCGCCTTGATCTATCCCTATAGATCTTTATTCCCAGAATATAGGAAGCTTCACCAAGATCCTTGATGGAAAAACAACTTCCAAGCCAGGTTTTTACACCTTCCAAGGTTGGAATGTCATTTCCAAATAGTAGTATGTCATCAACATACAATACTAGGAAGTTATTGTGCTCCCACTAGCCTTCTTATACACACAAGCCTCATCAGCATTTTTGATGAAGCCAAATTTCTTTACTCTCTCATCAAAATGATGATTCCAGCTTCTCGATGCTTGCTTCAATCCATAGATTGATTTCTTTAACTTGCATACTTTATTAGGATGTTTTGGATCGACAAAACCTTCAGGCTGAACCATATAGACATCTTCCTCAAGATATCCATTTAGGAAAGCGGTTTTGACATCCATTTGCCAAATCTCATAATCATAATGAGCAGCTATGGCAAACAATATCCTTATAGACTTTAGCATCGCAACAGGTGAGAAGGTTTCATCATAATCAACCCCTTGAGTTTGAGTGAAACCCTTTGCTACAAGTCTAGCTTTATAGTATCCAAGTTTCCATGCATATCGGTTTCTTCTTGAAAACCCCTTACTTCCAACTACCTTGGAATTAAGAGGTGGTACAACAAGTTCCCAAACTTGATTGTCATACATGGATTGCATCTCAACTTCATGGCCTCAAGCCATTTGTCACAATCCAAATTGGACACTGCATCATGGTATGTGGTTGGTTCATCTGAATCTACCACATAGCATCCATCCATGAAAAATCCGTATCTTTCAGGTGGATTACTAGTTCTACCACTTCTGCGAACGTTTTGTGTGTATTGATCAACCATTTGATCATCTTCAACATCCTCATGTTGAGTGCTAGTTTCAACCAAACGTGCATCGGGTTGTGGTTCTTGATCCTCCTCAAGATCCATGTTCTACTGCTAGTTCCTTCCATAAGGAACTTTGCTTCTAAGAACTCACCCTTTCTGGCAACAAACACCTTTTGTTCCAGTGGATCATAGAAATAATATCCCATAGAATCTCTAGGGTATCAACAAAGATACACTTGGTGGATCGGACTTCTAATTTGTTTGGGGTGGGAGTCTTAACATAAGCCTCACAACCCCAGACCCTTAAGTATGATAGGGATGGAACTCTTCCATGCCATATCTCAAAAGGTGTCCTTTCCACCTTTTGGTTGGGGCCATATTTAGAATACGGGCCGCGGAGAGCAAAGCGAAACCCCAAAATGATAGAGGTAATGTGCTTCTAGCCATCATAGATCGGACCATATCCAATAAGGTTCGATTCCTCCTCTCAGACACACCATTGTGTTGTGGTGTTCCAGGTGGAGTGAGTTGTGAGACAATCCCACAACTCCTAAGATGATCTTGGAAAGCATCACTTAGGTATTCACCTCCCCTATCGGTACGGAGAACTTTAATCGACTTGTTGAGTTGATTTTCCACTTCATTCTTGAAGATTTTGAACATTTCAAAAGCTTCATCTTTGTGTCTTAATAAGTACACATACCCATAGCGACTATAATCGTCGGTAAACGTAATGAAGTATCTTTCACCATTCCTAGTCATTGGCTTAAAAGGACCACATACATCCGAATGTATGATTCCTAATAAATCTTTTGCCCTTTCGTTAGTTCCACTAAAGGGTGCCTTAGTCATTTTACCTTGTAAACAAGATTCACAACCCAAATGAATCACATTCATTTGTTTTTAAAGACCATTCTTTTGAAGTGTTTGTATACGTTTCTTGTTTATATGACCAAGACGACAATGCCAAAGATAGGTATCACTCAAATCCAACTTGAGTTTCTTGGTGTTAGTATGGTACAATGAACTATTTAAAGTATTTTCATGAACCAATCATAAATACCATTAATGGGTATAGCTTTAAAATAGAACATATCATTTAAAGAAACATGAATATCATTTTCAATAAAGATAATACATAATCATAAAGTCTTAATTTGGATACAGAAATAATGTTCCTAGTCAAACTAGGAGCATACAAAACATTCTTCAAAATAACATCCAACCACTTGGAAGTTTCAAGATGTAGTCCCCACGAGCTTCAACTTGGACTTTGGTTCCATTGCCCATGAAGAGGCTAACATCCCCTTGATTGAAGTCCCTACTTCTTTTGAACCCCTGCAACAATTGCAAATATGAGTTCCACATCCGGTATCTAATACCCATGTGTTTGAAGATGTAACATTAAGATCAATATGAATCATGTATATTGTACCTGAGGTCTGCCGGCATCCCTCTTGGCTTTCAACTCTTGGAGATGACAGGACAATTTCTTGCCCAATGTCCAATCTCCCCACACTTGAAGCATGGGTCATTGGTAGCAACCTTTTGCTTCTTCTCTTGTGTTTGGGTGGCACCCTTGCCACCCCTTTCCCTTTCCCCAAACGGGTCCCTTACCCTTGGCAACCTTTGCCTTGGTGCGGGATGAGGCCTTTTCTTGTTCCTCCTTCATTGATGGTGAGAACGGGTAAAACCCTTTTACCCATGGCCGCCTCGGCCGTTTTTAGCATTGAGTGAAGCTCACCAATGCTTTTGTCCCAAGCATTCATGTTGTAATTCAACACAAATGTCTCGAACTTCTTGGTAAGGCCATTGAGGATCAAATCCGTGGCCAATTCCTTCGAGACGGGACAATTAAGCCCTCGAGGCGGTCAATATGACTTTTCATCTTAAGTACATAAGATGAAACAGATTGGTTGTCGTCCATACGACATGCATGGAGTGCTCGAACCGTTTCGAAGCGCTCAACCCTTGCTTGCGTTTGGAACGTTTCCTTCAGCTGGGTTATCATGTCATATGCTCCATGATGTTCATACTCCTTTGGAGATCCGTCATGCTCGCTAGCATGAGACAAGACACTTGGACAGAGTCCTCAGTGTACTTGAGCCAATCGTTGTAGGCCTCCTCATCATCCTCAGTAGGTTGATCGGGGATAGGGTCGTCTAAAACATATGATCTTCTCTCTTGCTTGAGAACGATTCTCAAGTTTCGATACCAATCAATAAAGTTGTTATGATTTAGACGTCCTTTTGGAGGATCGCTCGTAATGATTGGTTTGACGCGGATGAGTTATCGTGATTTTCATTGTTGGTGGCCATCTACAAATTTAACAAAGATCTATTTTAGTATTTTTGATATTGCTATTTTAATAATTAATGCCTTTTAAGGTCATTTTTATATTAAAGTCTAGAACCCAACATTACATTTAAATTGTGGTTAGGTGACCTTTATCCCACGATTTAAATTAATAAGGTGGTCAACGATTGAGGTTGCAACCATTTACAACTTCTAGAGGTATGGGATCGACTTTAAACATCGTATGTAAAGTCGGCATGTTAATCCCATCAACACCATTTGGAAACCATATTGTAGGTGATCCATTTAACATGGTTTGCAAATCAAGACATCCTACTTACACACACGTGTGAGTTTGCCAAAATGAGTGGTTAGGTGACCTTTATCTCACAAATATGGCATTCTCACCTTAAGTCATAAGTTCCCTAAAGTGGTTAGGTGACCTTTATCCCACTAAGAGTTCCCAGTGACTCAAGTGCTATGTAAAAGGACGGTGTTGATCTTGTTTTCAAATTTTAGAGATTTCATAATTTAGTTTAGAAAACTCTTTGTACTTGTATTTGCATGCTTTCAATACAAGGTACCCTTTGGTCCTTTGATTAAAACCTACTTTAATCTTTAAAATCATTAAATCATTTTAATAATATTTTATCACCTTTTAATGATTAAGACCCATTTTTATAGCTTGTTAAGTTTGTTAATTAGTTTGTAATGCATATCAAAATATCAACCATACAATCAAATAACAAACTTACAAACAAGCATAACATAAACAACCATAATGTGCATAACCATAGCTACTATTGTGACCACACTTGTTTGCCATCACAAGTGTGTCATTGGTCTTCCTAAGGGTTGAAATCAACACAAAATTGAGGTCATCATAGGCCCCCACTTGAACTTGCATCCATATGCTTCAAGTTCCATGTCTTTGACGTCCATCTTTGGTCTTGATCTTGTGCATCTTCCTATAATTACATAACCCAATGAATAAATAATTACAACCCAAATAATAAAGATGAATATTACAACCCAATTGAATGAATAAAACAACCATTCATCATCCAAACAACACAAGGCCAAAAGCTAGGTTATGCACTATCAAGAGAACAATCATAAACATCATTCAACAAACTAAATAAACCCCATCAAACCCAAAATTTTCAGCCAACATAAACTGAAATTTGGTTGTTTGTCCAAACAAACACATCCAAAATTATCAACAATTGACATTTCCATCTTTCAAAGATTAATCATAAGCATGAAGATATAACTATGAAAGACTTGGGTTTACAAATCAGCCAAAATCAGCCTCTAATGGTTTGATAATAATCTTCTAAAACCGATTTTAAGAACAAGAACAAGCAAGTTATCCACATAACCGGCTCTTGATGCCATTGTTTGGTTTGCAAGAACATAAAACTAAGTTTAACCCATTAAACTTACTGAAAACGCAGCGGAATATCAACATATTATTGACTTACTTATAAGCTGAAAATATGTTCTTTAGGTGACCATTTGAATGTAAAAGCAAACCCAAAACAAAGGATCTTAAATATGTGAATGAACAAGCTATAAACACAAGTTAAGCAACATAAAATCACAGCTTCAATGAGCTGTGATTACTACCTTTCTCCAGCCAAATGTCGACCAAGGAAGGCTTAATGATGCTTGTGAATCGACCAAGACTCCAAGGAAGGACTCCTCAAGTTTGTATACCCCAAGCTTGTGTGCAAACACTCTTCTTGTTAGGAGATTCAACACCAAAACCACCACCAAAACCCGAAATGGATCTTTCTATCTGCTACAATTCGAAGTGTAAGAGAGAGAAAGAGTTCGTTGATGATCAGTGTTTTATTGATGTCTTGTGTGAGGTTGACTTTTTTGGTGTGAAGACAAGTTAAGTGTGTGTATGTTTTCAAGGAAAAGGGGGCATTGCTTTTGGCTTTGGGCGGCCGAAATATATATCCAAAAGGGGTTTCCCCCTTTTTTTTAAACACAACACCCAAGTAAATGGTCTTTAGTAACTAGACATGCATTAACCATTTTAATTGTATGAAAAGTTAAATAACTTATATCCAATTAATCATTCAACTTATAAGTTATCAATCTCTCATTCTTGTTTGGTTTCATCTAACCATTTAAATACACATCAAATAATATTGTTGACCAAAATATCCTCTAAGTTGTTCCCTCTCTTCTGCAACTTGTTTTAGAAAACCTATTTTCTAAATTGATGTAAATATTTAATTGCATGAGCATATCATCACTTAAATATTCATTGGGTTTGCTAAGCTCTGTCATTGGGTCTAAACCCAACTTGGATCATACCGTCACTACCCATCAATATTCTAAGTGTCCTTTGGCCACAGAATCTGACAGGATCAGTGATCACAAGTTTGATGTATCAGAATATAAAGCAGCGGAATACAAACACGAATTAGACAAATTGTAGCAAGCAATCGATACTTGTAAGCGTTAAGATCGCATACGGTTATAGGGAGAGAATATGATTTCTGATTTCTAGGAATGTTTATAGATGTAGAATATTTCTAATCGAATCAATCATCATTCCATTCAATTGCTCATATCGCTCAATGATTACAATAGGTTGTCACTCCTTATATAGAGTGCAACAGTCACTGCTGTTATCACGGAAAGTGACAACTGGCAGATCCAATACAGAAATAACTAATCTTAACAACTACTGAAATGTTCACAACTACTGAGAACATATCAGCAAGTTAAGTACAAAATATAAAACTACTGAAACTACAACGACTGAAGAACAAGCTCTTCAGTCGTTTTACAAAACTACTGAAACAAAAAAAATAAACTACTGATATCACAACTACTGAAGAAGTACTCTTCAGCAGTTGTGACAAACTACTGAGGCTTCAGTACTTGATCTTCAGACTTTGACCTTCAGGTGTTTCATCAGCTGATGACTTCAGTAGATATCATCAGCTGATGTCTTCAGTCTTTGTCTTCAGACTTTGTACATCAGTTGTTGATCTTCAGCACTTGTGAACTCTTCAGCTGTTGTACTTCAGTACTTTGGTCTTTCAGCTTCAGCACTTGTGTTCTTCAGCTGTTGTACTTCAGCACTTTGGTTCTTCAGCTGTTAAGGTCTTCAGCACTTGATCTTCAGCTGTTGAAGTCTTCAGCACTTGTCAAACTACTGATGAGCTTTCAGCAGTTTGTGATACCGTGTGGGACTTAGAGGTTTTCTGATCTTGGCTCATTGGTTCTTTTGGTCCAACAAACTCCCCCTGAACCAATGCAGCCAAAACCTCTAACTTATTTATACTCCCACTTATTGATGGCAAAAATTGGTCTTTTTCCTTCTTGATCAGTAGAGAAGATGACCCATGTACTCGCGGCCTGGGAAGAACCTCAAATATTTGTTTGGCAGAGTATGAATGGGAACTCTGTTTTGGGGAACTGGACACAGAGTTGTTATCCCATTCATGAGATTCACTTCCCCATAATGAGTCTGTATGACTCACGAACATAGGCCTCAAGGAGAACAATTTGTTCCTCTTGAGAGAGTTCTTCAGCTCCTCCTTCGAAGAAGAACTCTGGACCATAGTACTCTGATAAGTACTTCATGGTCCTGCCATTTTTCAGCTCCACCGTAGTTACCTCCCTGTATACAAATTCATCAGGATGGTTGCCTTCAAGGAGTAACTGGAGCTCATTCTTTTGGATGTCTTCAAGCTTTTTGTATAACAACCCCTTCTTAATCATCTTGTTTTCTAGTAAGGCTTGAGGTGTCTTCTTTGCTTGGTGAGCTTTCTTGAATTCATCAATGATTTCCCAAGGTGAGACTACAACGGCCAACATGATGGTAGATTCTATTGTTTTTCGTACTTGGCCGTTGTATCTGTGTGGGATAGTTCTTTTATGGATTCTAGAACTCACCCTGGGGTCTGGCCATACTCTCACTCTCTCCTTCTGATACTGAAAGGTGTGTCTGAGAGTGTACAGCCTTTGAGCATGCCCTTTCATGGCTTGAATAGATGATGACTGAGGAAATTCCTTGTCAACCATCTTCAACAGTTGCTCATCGTGCTGTTTCTGCTGTTCTTCTTCTTCTATCTTGACTCTGACCATTTCCCTTTGAGAGTCAGGTGTGATCATGGATTGACTCTGGGGCTTTGGTAGCTTCAGAACAGCAGAGAGTGGCAGACTATCATCTTCATCCTCTTCTTCTTCTTCTTCTTCCATCCTCAGCACCCTTCTCCTTCTTCGGGGTACATCACTGGATGATGGTTGGGTTGGTGAAGGGATTGGTTTTGAAGAAGAGGATGTTTGGATTTTGGCTTAGAGGTTGGTTGGGAGATTTGAGGGATAGGATCTGTTTGAGTGGGTGGAAGGGAAGGTTGATCTAGCATCCTTGTAGTTAATTTTGCTTTTGTAAGTTTAGCCATCTCTAACCTTTTGCCAGCCCCAGCCTCATCAAGGGCTTCCACAATGATCCCTTTGTTGAATTGCTCAGACAGACAGATTCTGGTGGCTATAGCCAGAATGCTGTCCCTGGACCATGCGCGGATCTCCATTAATGATCTTCCCAAGTATTTTGCAATAAAGCGGATCATTATTTCCAACCTCTCTTTCTCAAGAGCATCATACCCTGCCCATCGGTTTGTATCTCTTGTACCTCTAACCTTCTGATCTCACTATATCCAGTGTGGCTGTGTCAAACCCCTGCCTGAATAGTTGTTCAATTATTTTATCCATGGAGCGGCTGTGTGTGGGTGTCAGCTTCTTTGACCAGCTCCTCCAAGGATTTTTCTTCAGTGTCATCATCAGCACTTCAGCAGCACTTCTTCTTTCGCTTGTACGTGAGCAGAGGTTGCTTTTCTTGTTCCTCCTCTTTCCTCAGATCTCTTCCTCTTTCTATCTTTCACTGCAGTACTCTCCCCCTTTTTGGTTGCATTGGAGGAAGGGGTTGGTACCGCAGAAAGAGTCTTGTGGACAGCAGCATCAACCAGGGGCTGTAATGTTGAGGAAAGCCTCTCATCAAGGGCTTTGATCACTATATCAGTGATTATGGGGTGATGAGAGGGAGGGAATTTTGGAGTATAGCACCTATTTGCTCAGGAGGGTTCTGTTCCTGAGAAGTAGGGCCTGAAGCAGAGGCAGGTGGTTGATTTTGGGTGGCTCTGTGTTTGGGAACCTTCAAGGGAAGGTGCCATCTGTGGTGTATGATGGTGGCAGATGGACTTGCATCCTGAGACATCTTGGCCAGCAGCTCTTTGAGTCTGCTAACCTCATCCTCTAGAATGGTTTTTGAGCAACTACATCGAAGAAGAAGCTCAGGTCATCATCAGTTGATACTGAATCACCTGACCTCCTGCTTAGAGCAGGATTTACATGCACTGGGTGTAGACCAGTTGGTGCATGTGCCCCTTGTGCTTGGTACTGGGGACTTCCAGCCTCAGGACAATGTCCATCATCAGCTGTTGCCTCTAGGGAGGTCTTAGCAATGTTACCAGCCTCACTCTGGTCATGTGCTGAGTCAGAGGAGGTGGCAGCCTCACTAGATATTCTAAGCTCCTTCTCTACACCAGGAGATAGAATTGGGAAACCCCTGTGCTGTGGGTTCTCAGTGCACTGTGTTCCTCCCCCTCAATTGTAGAGGTATTCCCAGTTGTAAGTGGTTTCTGGGGAGGGGGTGAGGAGTGCAATTGAGTCAGCACTTGTGCAACTATTAAAGTTGGGCTGTGAGGGGCGGTTGTTTGGGGTAAGGGGTAGAAGCAGTGTGCACCTGGGGTGGATGGTGCTCTTCAATGGCAATCTCCTCAAGTGAGGAAGATCCCAGATAAGTAGTGCCCCTTGGGTTGCTGCAGGCTCCTGTTGAGAGGAAGCCTGAGCGGCTGTGGCTGGAGGAGTCATTGTATCCACTAGGGGGTTTGGACTAGTGGATATATCCTGCGTTTGTTGTGCAGGAGCATCCTCAGGGACTCAATTCCCTGAGTAGCCATTTTGGGTTTCTTTTTGGTGGGTTTGGTGGGGACATTGGATTTGGAGGTGGTGGCTGTGGGTTCCAGCTGCGTGGGTTTTCGCAGCTTGGCAGCCAGTTTGAGTGTCCGGTCAGAGTTGTGCCGGGAGTATACTTCTGGCAAAACAGCCGTAGCAGGGACTCCCAAGCCAACAAGTCCCTCAGCATTAAGCTGGTCTATAATAATGGCCATTATGAACCGTGGATAGAGTATCCAACGGTTGGCAGTTAGTTTTTGAGCCATATCTTTGAGCTCTGAAATATTAATTCTGAAAAATTCAGTGGTTGTTGCTCAAGGATAGAATACATTACCTGCTGCCATTTGGTGGACATTTGATCCCAAGACGATGTCTTAGGGGCCAAACATACATTGACCATGTGAAAGATCAGGCGCTCAGCGTCATTAAAGTGTTTCTTCATGATGGTGGTGGCACTGAGATCACCTTGATATCCATGCTGAGCAAATGATAGATCTATGGTGCCCTTCGGATATCCAGCAGGAGAGGTAGCATCACTCAGTTGAAGAATTTTACGGATTGTTGCAGGAGTAATCACTACTTCTTTGTTGTTGACGACTGACCGGAGGGATTGTGTGTTGCTCTCCTCAGTTGTAACAGTAACGTTCATCCAAAATTGGTTCAAGGATTCGGCATGTAAAACGGGGTTCAGAAGGAATGCCTTGTTGTATTGGGACTGAACCATAAGATCGATAGCAGTATCGAACTTAGTCCAGATCGGCGATTTTGTGAGGTAGGCAACACAGTTGTGTCGCGGTTTAATTTGCATAGACGCCATGGAAGTGTTTGGAGAGGAACGTTAGGTTTGAAGAAGATAAAGCATGGAGAGCTCAGGTTAAGGGTATTTATAGGGTACGGGTGAGGAAACGACTGAAGGATGTGGTGTTAGTCATCAGTAGTTTTAAACGACCGTTGACATGGTATTATCCTTTCAGACGTTGAAACAGCTGAAGTCGCGGTGTTAGGCATCAGTAGTTTAGAAAACTACTGAAGACCGTGGTTTTGACTTCAGGTGATTGAAACAACTGAGGACATGGTGTTTGTCATCAGTAGTTATGAAACTACTGAAGACAGTGGTTTTGTCATCAGCTGTTGTAAACAACTGAAGACTTGGTATTGGTCATCAGTAGTTATAAAACTGCTGAAGACGTGTTTTGCTTCAGTTGTTTAAAATGAAACAGCAGTGGTACAAACGACTGAGGAGAAAGTTCTCTTCAGCTGTTTTCGTCAATTCTTAGCTTTTCAGCTGTTTCAAACTGTCCTCAACACATTCATCATCAGTCTTTATGGCTGATTTCAGTTGTTTCATAGGACATCAGTACTTATCTGTTTTTACTGATTGCAGTAGTTATGACTGCATCAGTAGTTGTAACTACTTCAGTAGTTTAGACAGATGAAGTACTTCAGTACTTGTGAGAACTTTTAGCCTTCAGTAGTTATAAAAACTACTGAGGTTAAAAGAGCTCATCAGTACTTATATGTGACAGGCACTCATGATCATCATATGAATTACTGAGATCATCAGTAGTTGTCACCTATTCTAGCTGCAGCATACCAAGCCTTAACACCAGTTTTGGAAAGTTGAACTATCCAAAGGCTTAGTAAAATGTCTGCAAGCTCATCAGCACTGGGCACAAACTTAGGATCAATCAGACCTTTTTCAAAACAATCTCTTATAAAATGATGTCTGATCTCTATATGTTTGGTCCTAGAGTGCTGGACTGGATTTTTGACAATGCAAAGAGCTGAAGCACTATCCATTAACAATGGAGTCTTAGTCTCTGTAATGCCATAATCCAAAAGTTGGTTTTGAAGCCAGAGTACCTGAGATGTACAGCTTGCAGCAGCAATGTACTCTGCTTCCGCAGTGGATGTAGCAACTGAGGTCTGTTTCTTGCTCTGCCAAGAAATAAGCAGTTGCCTAGGAATTGACATCCACAGAAGTTGATTTCCTGGTCAACTTACACCCTGCATAGTCACTGTCAGAAAAAGCAACTAATTTACCAGAATGTCTGGTAGAATACCATAAACCTAGAGATGGAGTGCCTTGCAGATATCTAAAGATCCTCTTGACTGCAATCAGATGAGACTCTTTAGGTGCAGCCTGAAATCTAGCACAAACACATGTAGCAAACATAATATCTGGTCTAGAAGCTGTTAAATACATCAAGGACCCAATCATACATCTGTAAAGTGTTTCATCAACCACTTTACCTTTCTGATCTGAGTCCAGTTGTGTGGTGCTGCTCATGGGAGTAGAACAGGGCTTACAGTTTTGTAAATCAAACTTTTGCAAAAGATCTTTTGTATATTTGGATTGATGAATAAAAATTCCATCAGCCTTTTGTTTGATTTGCAACCCCAGAAAGAACTGTAATTCTCCCATGGCACTCATTTCAAACTTCTGTTGCATCAACTTTGTAAAGGCATCACACAACTTTGGATCAGAGGATGCAAAAATGATATCATCTACATAAATTTGAACAAGTAGATTATGCTGCCCAGCTTTCTTAATAAATAAAGTCTTGTCTATGGAGCCTCTAGTGAAATTGTTTTCCAGAAGAAAGTTTGATAATGTCTCATACCAGGCTCTGGAGCTTGTTTTAACCCATAAAGAGCTTTATCAAGCTTATACACCCAATTAGGATGTTTATTGTCCTCAAAGCCTGGAGGTTGACATACATAAACCTCTTCTTTAACTTTTCCATACAAAAATGCACTTTTGACATCCATTTGAAAGACTTTAAGTTTTTGATAAGCAGCATAAGCTAAAAACAATCGAATTGCTTCCAGTCTGGCTACAGGGGCAAAGGTTTCATCATAATCAATACCTTCTTCTTGTGCAAACCCCTGAACAACCAGTCTGGCCTTGTTCTTAACAATAAGCCCATTTTCATCAGTTTTGTTCCTAAACACCCATTTAGTGCCTATTGCACACTTACCTGGAGGTAGAGGAACCAGTTCCCACACTTGCTGTTTCTTGAACTGAAGAAGCTCAAGCTGCATGGCATCAACCCATCCATTGTCCTTTAAAGCAATGTGATAATTCTTTGGCTCTTGCTGACTGATGAAGAGAGCATAGAAGCAGAAATTTGACAATTGACTTCTTGTTGATACTCCAGCAGTGATATCACCAATGATTTGAGACATGGGTGATTCTTCAGATCTTGATACACAATGAGATCTGTGCAAGTGTTTGTAGCCGGTTCAGCAGCAACAGATGGTGATGGTGAATCATTTCCTTGAAACCAATCAGTGGATGGTAATTCAAAGGAAGTTGAATTCGAAGAAATCTCATCAGCATTTGTTGTGGATGGTGCTACTGGCGCTACAGGAACATCAGGTCTAGTTGAATCAGGCAGCTGATCACTAAACCTGAAGAGGTGAGTACTGCAATCATCATCATCATCAGCAGTACCACCAGGTGGTGAACTGTTGACAGGAGCAACAGCAGGAGTTTGATAAGGAACATATTGCAGTATGTCCAAATCAATAACTCCACAGGACTTTGTGGAATCTTGTCCTTTGGAGATTCATTAAACTTAACATGTAGAGTTTCTTCAACCATCTTTGTTCTGCAGTTGAAGACTCTGTATGCCTTGCAAGTAGATGAATAACCAACAAAGTATCCTGCATCCACCTTAGGATCAATTTGTGGAGTTGATCCTTTGTGTTGAGAATAAAACAGGGACACCCAAATGCTTTGAAAAATGAAATCAGTGGAGCCAAATGATGGAGAACTTCATATGGAGTCTTCATCAACCTCTGATTTACTAAAACTCTATTTTGCACATAACAAGCTGTGTTGACAGCTTCGGCCCAAAAGGTCAATGGCAAACCTGAGTCAGCCAGCATGGACCTTGCAGCTTCAATGAGGGTCCTGTTCTTTCTCTCCACTACTCCATTTGTTTTCGGAGTCCTTGGAATGCTGAACTGCCTTTTGATTCCCTTTGAGAGATAGAAGTCATCAAGTGTATGATTTCTGAACTCAGTTCCATTATCACTCCTAATACACTTGACTGGAAGGGAATACTGCTTCTCAATGTACAGCACAAAGTGGATAATCTTCTGAGCAGCCTCATCCTTTGAATGTAGAAAGAAAGTCCATACAAATCTGGAGTAATCATCCACAATTACCAGACAGTATTTCTTCTTTGCCATGCTCATTACTCTCACAGGACCAAATAGATCCATATGCAGTAATTGCAAGCAGGCAGTGGACTTGGACACTTCAATAGGAGGAATGAGACCTTGTGCTGTTTTCCTTTTAAACAAGCAGTGCAGTTTCATCACAGTGGAACTCCTTTATTGGTAAGCCTCTGACTAAACTATTGTGGCTAAGCTGATTCATGTTTTTGAGATTAACATGACCAAGCCTCCTGTGCCACAGTTATTTTCTTGAGAAGAGGCTTTGGAAAATAGGCAAGGATTGCCTTTGAGATCTATCTTCTTAGAGAGATCTAAGGCATACACTCTTCCTGTCCTGTTGGCTTTCAGGAGAGTGTGATCATCCAACACCTTGTCAATCAAGGGCAAAACTTTGGATGACAGAATCCTACAGTTTTGACTTGTGAAAAGGGCAACATGGCCTTTATCACACATTTGACTGACACTCAAGAGGTTGTACTTGAGATTTTCCACATGATTAACATCATCAAATTTGATTTCTCCATTGAGACAAAGCCCTTACCGATGATGTAACCCCTAGCATCATTGCCAAAGAGACAAATCCCTTCTTTCCTTGAGAGTAGTCATGAAGAAGAGAGATGTTCCCAGTCATGTGCATGGATCCCCCACTGTCTACATACCAGATGCTATTTTGGCATGTTGAAGAACCCTGCAATAATAAACAATCAGTTAGTTTTAGAGACCCAAACCTTTTTGGTTTTGGGCCTGGTCTCATCAATAGATGGTAAACTAGCATGTTTATTTGTAACAACAGCCTGAGAGGAAGAAGATGGTGCAGAAGAGGAGTCCTTTGGCTTAGACCTCCTTTTCTGTGGTTTCAACATAGGAGAATCTAGTTGGTTAACTCTACCCACAGATGTTGTACCATCATCACCAGCTGTGTCTGATTTTGTGATAAAGCTTTCAGCTCATCAGACACATTGCTAGTGGAGTTAGATAAGGTCCTATGTTGCACCTTCTTCTTTTGAGCACCCTCAGCTGTCACCTGTTTAACTCCTTCCTTTTTGGATTGCTTTAAGGACTTAAGGGTTACAGGATTTGATGTTGCTGATACAAATGTGGTCTCAAACTCAGTTTTCATTTTTACCATTTTCTCATTAATTCTTCCTTTTGTTTTGAGTTTGGAACCTCTTTTGTACCAACAATCATCTGTAAGATGATTGAACAAACCACATACTTCACATGGTTTTCTTCTTCATCTTAGGTTGATCATCAACTAAAGATGGTGAAGCAACAGAAGACTTGTTCTTCAATGCTTTGGAAGCATTGTTGCTTTCTTGACAGCCTTTAGTAGTCTTCAAACTCTTTCTACTGCCAGTTTTCTTCTCTTCAGTACTGACAGCAGTTGAAGTTTGAACTTCAGGAGTTGAATCCTGCTCTCCAGTCCTTTCAGGACCTTCAGGATTGACTCCTGAGTTGATCAACTTATTGATCATGTGAATGTCAGCATTTGGACCATCAACATCAGCTGATAGGTTCAAAGAGGACTTGATACTGACTGCTACTTCTGATTGTGCTGTATCAGAAGGTAGATCACATGACTTGATGGATTGGTTATCACTCTCACCATCAGATTCTACCTCTGCTCTTGGGGTAAAATCTGTAGGTGGAGCAGTGTGATTGTAACCATTCCAAACTTCACATTTGAAGCAGATTGCTTACTAAGAAGCATTTCAAAACCTTTGCATGATTGTACCCATCTATCACACTCGACCTGGGTAACTGCAAGGGTTTCTTGAGATCTTTGTACTTCTCTAAAAGTACATCTTCTCTAGCCTTATCATCAATTATTTTGCAATTCAGTTTATAAACCTCATCATTTTATCTTTGAGCACAAACTCAAACTCAGCTTTGTTTTTGGAAATTACTTGTTCTAGCTCAATGTTCTTATTAATTAAGCTACATTTGCTTCTCTAATGGAAGCAAATGCTGCTATGCATTGTTCAGAACATAATTTGGCTTTTGCCTCAGAGGATACCTGTGATACCTGAGGTGTAGAGGCATTGGAAGATGAAGTATCAGCAGACTCCAAAGCCATAAGAGCTAGATTCCCAAAGGGACTGTCACCACCATGTTGACCAGCACCTGAGAACAGTTGATCATGACCAGACAAGTCATCTGGTAAACTGCTCCAGTCAACAACTCCTGGGGTGAAGAAGCTGTGTTTGTTGAGATGAAGGTTGTTGATGAGATAGGGAAGGCTGAGGTTCTGTGTAATGCATGAGGTTGTGGTGTCATAGGAACTTGAACTTGTTTGACTGTGGCATGTAATAACAAGGGTACTGATATGGCATTTGACCCTGAGGAACAAAATATGCCGGAGATTGTTGTTGAGGATGATGACTATGTGACAGGATGTTGCCCTCTGTTTTGTTGACTATTGCCAGGAAAAGTCACAAAGGGTGCAGTAGAGTTTGATCCAGTTGATCTACACTCTCTTGCAAAGTGTCCAAGCCGTTGGCATTTGTGACACCTCAACTTGCTCTTGTCAAAACCAACTTGGTTTTGCCAGAGAGTCCTGGGAATTTTCTTCCAGTTCTTTTGTAGAACTTCTGAGATCTGATATTATCAAGGCCATTTGGCTCAAAATATCCATCTCTTCTAAGTCATCATCAGCAATCCCCTTGAGATCATCCATAATGAAACATAAATTGTCATTATTACCTCCAGTAAACTGACCATCAACACTTACAAATGCAGAATTAGAAGTGCTCGAAGAGAAATTAATATGCTCATCATACTGGCATTCAGATGAAGCATATTCTGACTCATGACCACCAAGGCAGTGTTGCCTTGTATAAAGTCTTCAGTGAGCTTTCCAGATGAAGACAGCTTTCTCTTCTGTTCTATCTCTCTCTCAAAAGTGAGCAATTTCCCATGGAGTTGGGTGAGAGATTTTTGTCCAAACTTGCACTGGAGCGTAGGACAATAGTATATGTGTCCCATCTCTCAGGCAGTGATCTGAGAAATCTGTTATTCATCTGAATATTGGTGTATTCAAGTTTGACCATTTTTAGTTCAGAGATCAACAAGAAAACCGCTCATATTGTTGAGTCAGTGTCTCACCCTTTCTATGAGAGAATGTCTCATATTGTTGGGCAAGAATTTCTCTATTATTTGCCAAGACCTCATCGTTCCTCCCCAATTGTTCTTTCAAAGCAATCCAGAGGTCATGGGCAGTTTCATGATGCATTAGCCCAGATAGATTTTCATTGGGCAAGCCATGGCCAGAATTCCATGGGCTTTTGCATCAATCTCAAGCACTTCTTATCCTCATCTGAGTATTGCTCCCTCCTCTTCGGAACCATTTGATTGGTTTCCGGGTTATTCACCATAGGCTTGTGTGGACCATGTACCACTGATGTCCAACACCCTGCGCTGTTAACAGACAGGTGATGGAGCATACGTCTTTTGCCATATGTTATACTCATTCCTAACCACATAGGAGGCTTGGTTGAGGAACCAGTATTGTGAGGATCATTGGAGGGAGTGGTCATTTTCAGTTCAAAAACAGTTTAGTTCAAGTTTAAAAAGTTTTAGACAAACCACAACAAACTCAATGAGAACCAAGAATAAGATCTCAGGATGAATGAGCAGAAATACAGAAAAATTCAATCTCTATAACCGTTTCTTGCAAAACAAAAGCTAATTCAATCACACTTGGATCTTGAATAGCAGTTTCAATGATCAATTATTAGATCGATCAATGATTAACCCTGCTCTGATACCATTTTACAGGATCAGTGATCACAATTTGATGTATCAGAATATAAAGCAGCGGAATACAAACACGAATTAGACAAATTGTAGCAAGCAATCGATACTTGTAAGCGTTAAGATCGCATACGGTTATAGGGAGAATATGAATTTCTTATTCTGATTTAGGAATGTTTATAGATGTAGAATATTTCTAATCGAATCAATCAATCATTCCATTCAATTGCTCATATCGCGCAATGATTACAATAGGTTGTCACTCCTTATATAGAGTGCAACAGTCACTGCTGTTATCACGGAAAGTGACAACTGGCAGATCCAATACAAAATAACTAAATCTTAACAACTACTGAAATGTTCACAACTACTGAGAACATATCAGCAGGTTAAGTACAAAATATAAAACTACTGAAACTACAACGACTGAAGAACAAGCTCTTCAGTCGTTTTACAAAAACTATGAAACAAAAAATAAAACTACTGATATCACAACTACAAGAAGTACTCTTCAGCAGTTGTGACAAACTACTGAGGCTTCAGTACTTGATCTTCAGACTTTGACCTTCAGTGCGTTTCATCAGCTGATGACTTCAGTAGATATCATCAGCTGAGTCTTCAGTCTTTGTCTTCAGACTTTGTACATCAGTTGTTGATCTTCAGTACTTGTGAACTCTTCAGCTGTTGTACTTCAGTACTTTGGTCTTTCAGCTTCAGCACGTGTTTCTTCAGCTGTTGTACTTCAGCACTTTGGTTCTTCAGCTGTTAGGTCTTCAGCACTGATCTTCAGCTGTTGAATGTCTTCAGTACTTGTCCAACTACTGAATGAGGCTTTCAGCAGTTGTTGTGATATCGTGTGGGACTTAGAGATTTTCGATCTTGGCTCATTGGTTTATTTTGGTCCCACCCGATCCTAACAATTTCTAGACCTTTGTCAAACACAACTAAAGCTCAATTCTGATCCAATTGTGTTCATTCCATGTCAATCTCCAGAACGTTGAAGAAAGAATTGAACATGCAGATGTTCCCATGATGTCTCTAACTCAAGAGCCAAAAGAAAGAATAAGAGAAATGGTTGAACAAGAAAGACAGACAGCAAAAGAATCAGAAAAAGAAAAATTCAAGAATGAATGTTTATGAACAAGTCAAACAACACCAAGAGAATGCCTAAAGTAATAGACAAGGGTGAAAGCTTCAAGCCCTCACCTCAAACTTACTCACGAAAAAGAAAATACTTAGCTGAAAAGGCTAAGGGTAATAAACCCCGTTGGAAGTAAGAACCAGTCAAGAAAAAAAGATGACCCCAGAAGTCTAACGAGCAATGCTGAATTTTTTGAAGAACATGAGCGTGCAGAAGCTCAAATGAAGATGGCGTTGCAATGATTTAGAATAAAGGTGGATTGGTGCTGGTGGATATGCAGCTGAAAAGGTCTCTTATGGACAGTTCCATGAAAGCAGAACAGGCAGTGGAAGACATGGTATCCAAAGCACAAACTGATGACTTGATGATTAAAGCCATGTT
Organism: Flaveria trinervia; assembly: GCA_025506515.1. Classification (NCBI taxonomy): domain Eukaryota; kingdom Viridiplantae; phylum Streptophyta; class Magnoliopsida; order Asterales; family Asteraceae; genus Flaveria; species Flaveria trinervia. The sequence goes on along the minus strand of JACCIX010001250.1, from coordinate 129 downwards.
TCTAATCAATCAAGGTTAGGATCCTTATGAAGTGTTTGGAATGAGTTATGAAGGCATGAAGGAGGAGGAAGAGAAAGTAAAAAAGGCTTCTTGATCCAAACATTGAACAGATATGAGAAAGCAATCACC
>JACCIX010000580.1:0-22982 GCA_025506515.1 Flaveria trinervia | reverse complement strand
TTTGATTGTTATTAAATGATTACAAGTAGTTCCGTTGTTCTTATCAATTTCTATCGCTACATTGGCACTCATTCAGGATTCTTTGATACTGAGCTATCCTTTGATTCATTTTGGTGGATTTTGTTGGCAAGAGGTTTAGAAATGTTGGTCAAGTGCTTTGGATGTGTTTTGGTAGGTGAATTGATTTCAAGATGAGTTGAGGGGTATCGTGTTCGGTTTCCATTCTTTATAACCAATAATTTCAAATGTTTCATTTGTCATTTTTTAATGTTATATTAATGAACATTAGACGAATAGTTGATTAAATTACATAAGGTGTATGTGTACTACCTATTCGTATATGTAGTACATCTCACATGTGTAGGATTACTCTTTCACGAGTACTTGGATGCATCATTCTATACGTGCAAAATTTCAAGTGAAAAACAAGCACATATAATTTAGTTGGTCATGTGAGATTGATTTGATTTCGTATTCCTTGATCACATATCGAGTATCATCTTTCAAATCTTATCACTTTCATGCAGCAAATTTAATTTGATTTTTGATTGTTATTAAATGATTACAAGTAGTTCCGTTGTTCTTATCAATTTCTATCGCTACATTGGCACTCATTCAGGATTCTTTTGATACTGAGCTATCCTTTTGATTCATTTTGGTGGATTTTGTTGGCAAGAGGTTTAGAAATGTTGGTCAAGTGTTTGGATGTGTTTTGGTAGGGTGAATTGATTTCAAGATGAGTTGAGGGGTATCGTGTTCGGTTTCCATTCTTTATAACCAATAATTTCAACTGTTTCATTTGTCATTTTTTAATGTTATATTAATGAACATTAGAAGAATAGTTGTATAAATTACATAAGGAGTATGTGTACTACCTATTCGTATATGTAGTACATCTCACATGTGTAGGATTACTCTTTCACGAGTACTTGGTGCATAATTCTATACGTGCAAATTTTGAGTGAAAAAAAGTACATATAATTTAGTTGGTCATGTGAGATTGATTTGATTTCGTATTCCTTGATCACATATTGAGTATCATCTTTCAAATCGTATCACTTTTGATTCAGCAAATTTAATTGATTTTTGATTGTTATTAAATGATTACAAGTAGTTCCGTTGTTCTTATCAATTTCTATCGCTACATTGGCACTCAATTCAGGATTCTTTTGATACAGAGCTATCCTTTTGATACATTTTGGTGGATTTTGTTGGCAAGAGGGTTTAGAAATGTTGGTCAAGTGTTTGGATGTGTTTTGGTAGGGTGAATGATTTCAAGATGAGTTGAGGGGTATCATGTTCGGTTTCCATTCTTTATAACCAATAATTTCAAATGTTTCATTTGTCATTTTTAATGTTATATTAATGAACATTAGACGAATAGTTGATTAAATTACATAAGGAGTATGTGTACTACCTATTCGTATATGTAGTACATCTCACATCTGTAGGATTACTCTTTCACGAGTACTTGGATGCATAATTCTATACTTGCAAAATTTCGAGTGAAAAACAAGTACATATAATTTAGTTGGTCATGTGAGATTGATTTGATTTCGTATTCCTTGTTCACACATTGAGTATCATCTTTCAAATCCTATCACTTTCATTTAGCAAATTTAATTTGATTTTTGATTCTTATTAAATGATTACAAGTAGTTTCATTGTTCTTATCAATTTCTATCTCTACGTTGGCACTCAATTCAGGATTCTTTTGCTACTGAGCTATCCTTTTGATTCATTTTAGTGGATTTTGTTGGCAAGAGGGTTTAGAAATTTTGGTCAAGTGTTTTGGATGTGTTTTGGTAGGGTGAATGGATTTCAAGATGAGTTGATGGGTATCGTGTTCGGTTTCCATTCTTTATAACCAATAATTTCAAATGTTTCATTTGTCAATTTTTATTGTTATATTAATGAACATTAGACGAATAGTTGATTAAATTACATAAGGAGTATGTGTACTATCTATTCGTATATGTAGTACATCTCACATGTGTAGGATTACTCTTTCACGAGTACTTGGATGCACAATTCTATACTTGCAAAATTTCGAGTGAAAAACAAGTACATATAATTTAGTTGGTCATGTGATATTGATTTGATTTCGTATTCCTTGATCACACATCGAGTATCATCTTTCAAATCTTATCACTTTCATTCAGCAAATTTAATTTGATTTTTGATTATTATTAAATGATTACAAGTAGTTTCGTTGCTCTTATCAACTTCAATCGCTACGTTGGCACTCAATTCAGGATTCTTTTGATACTAAGCTATCCTTTTGATTCATTTTAGTGAATTTTGTTTGCAAGAGGGTTTAGAAATGTTGGTCAAGTGTTTTGGATGTGTTTTGGTAGTGTGAATTGATTTCAAGATGAATTTAGGGGTATCGTGTTCGGTTTCCATTCTTTATAACCAATAATTTCAAATGTTTCATTTGTCATTTTTTATTGTTATATTAATGAACATTAGAAGAATAGTTGTATAAATTACATAAGGAGTATGTGTACTACCTATTCGTATATGTAGTACATCTCACATGTGTAGGATTACTCTTTCACGAGTACTTGGATGCATAATTCTATACGTGCAAAATTTCGAGTGAAAAAAAAGTACATATAATTTAGTTGGTCATGTGAGATTGATTTGATTTCGTATTCCTTGATCACATATTGAGTATCATCTTTCAAATCGTATCACTTTCATTCAGCAAATTTAATTTGATTTTTGATTCTTATTAAATGATTACAAGTAGTTTCGTTGTTCTTATCAACTTCTATCGCTACATTGGCACTCAATTCAGGATTCTTTTGATACTGAGCTATCCTTTTGATTCATTTTGGTGGATTTTGTTGGCAAGAGGGTTTAGAAATGTTGGTCAAGTGTTTTGGATGTGTTTTGGTAGGGTGAATTGATTTCAAGATGAGTTGAGGGGTATCGTGTTCGGTTTCCATTGTTTATAACCAATAATTTCATATGTTTCATTTGTCATTTTTTAATGTATATTAATGAACATTAGACGAATAGTTGATTAAATTACATAAGGAGTATGTGTACTACCTATTCGTATATGTAGTACATCTCACATCTGTAGGATTACTCTTTCACGAGTACTTGGATGCATAATTCTATACTTGAAACTTTTCGAGTGAAAAACAAGTACATATAATTTAGTGGTCATGTGAGATTGATTTGACTTCGTATTCCTTGTTCACATTGAGTATCATCTTTCAAATCTATCACTTTCATTATCAAATTTAATTTGATTTTGATTCTTATTAAATGATTACAAGTAGTTCATTGTTCTTATCAATTTCTATCTCTACGTTGGCACTCAATTGAGGATTCTTTTGCTACTGAGCAATCCTTTTGATTCATTTTAGCGGATTTTGTTGGCAAGAGGGTTAGAAATTTGGTCAAGTGTGTCAGGTGTGTGGTTTGGTAGGTGAATGGATTTCAAGATGAGTTGATGGGTATCGTGTTCGGTTTCAATTCTTTATAACCAATAGTTTCAAATGTTTCATTTGTCAATTTTATTGTTATATTAATGAACATTAGACGAATAGTTGATTAAATACAGGAAGTATGTGTACTACCTATTCGTATATGTAGTACATCTCACATGTGTAGGATTACTCTTTCACGAGTACTTGGATGCAATTCTATACTTGCAAAATTTCAAGTGAAAAACAAGCACATATAATTTAGTTGTCATGTGAGATTGATTTGATTTCGTATTCCTTGATCACACATCGAGTATCATCTTTCAAATCTTATCACTTTCATTCAGCAAATTTAATTTGATTTTTGATTGTTATTAAATGATTACAAGTAGTTCGTTGTTCTTATCAATTTCTATCGCTACATTGGCACTCAATTCAGGATTCTTTTGATACTGAGCTATCCTTTTGATTCATTTTGGTGGATTTTGTTGGCAAGAGGGTTTAGAAATGTTGGTCAAGTGTTTTGGATGTGTTTTGGTAGGGTGAATTGATTTCAAGATGAGTTGAGGGGTATCGTGTTCGGTTTCCATTCTTTATAACCAATAATTTCAAATGTTTCATTTGTCATTTTTTAATGTTATATTAATGACATTAGACGAATAGTTGATTAAATTACATAAGGAGTATGTGTACTACCTATTCGTATGTAGTACATCTCACATCTGTAGGATTACTCTTTCACGAGTACTTGGATGCATAATTCTATACTTGAAACTTTTCGAGTGAAAAACAAGTACATATAATTTAGTTGGTCATGGGAGATTGATTTGATTTCGTATTCCTTGTTCACACATTGAGTATCATCTTTCAAATCCTATCACTTTCATTTATCAAAGTTAATTTGATTTTGATTCTTATTAAATGATTACAAGTAGTTTCATTGTTCTTATCAATTTCTATCTCTACGTTGGCACTCAATTGAGGATTCTTTTGCTACTGAGCAATCCTTTTGATTATTTTAGTGGATTTTGTTGGCAAGAGGGTTTAGAAATTTGGTCAAGTGTTTTGGATGTGTTTGGTAGGGTGAATGGATTTCAAGATGAGTTGATGGGTATCGTGTTCGGTTTCTATTCTTTATAACCAATAGTTTCAAATGTTTCATTTGTCATTTTTATTGTTATATTAATGAACATTAGACGAATAGTTGATTAAATTACATAAGAAGTATGTGTACTACCTATTGTATATGTAGTACATCTCACATGTGTAGGATTACTCTTTCACGAGTACTTGGATGCACAATCTATACTTGCAAAATTTCGAGTGAAAAACAAGTACATATAATTTAGTTGGTCATGTGATATTGATTTGATTTCGTATTCCTTGATCACACATCGAGTATTATCTTTCAAATCTTATCACTTTCATTGAGCAAATTTAATTTGATTTTTGATTATTATTAAATGATTACAAGTAGTTTCGTTGCTCTTATAAACTTCAATCGCTACATTGGCACTCAGTTCAGGATTCTTTTGATACTAAGCTATCCTATTGATTCATTTTAGTGAATTTTGTTGGCAAGAGGGTTTAGAAATGTTGGTCAAGTGTTTTGGATGTGTTTGGTAGGGTTAATCGATTTCAAGATGAGTTGAAGGGTATCGTGTTCGGTTTCCATTCTTTATAACCAATAATTTCAAATGTTTCATTTGTCATTTTTTATCTTATATTAATGAACATTAAACGAATAGTTGAATAAATTACATAAGGAGTATGTGTACTACCTATTCGTATATGTAGTACATCTCACATCTGTAGGATTACTCTTTCACGAGTACTTGGATGCATAATTCTATACTTGAAACTTTTCGAGTGAAAAACAAGTACATATAATTTAGTTGTCATGTGAGTTTGATTTGATTTCGTATTCCTTGTTCACACATTGAGTATCATCTTTCAAATCTTATCACTTTCATTTAGCAAATTTAATTTGATTTTTGATTCTTATTAAATGATTACAAGTAGTTTCATTGTTCTTATCAATTTCTATCGCTACGTTGGCACTCAATTCAGGATTCTTTTGCTAGTGAGCTATCCTTTTGATTCATTTTGGTGGATTTTGTTTACAAGAGGGTTTAGAAATGTTGGTCAAGTGTTTTGGATGTGTTTTGGTAGGGTGAATTGATTTCAAGATGAGTTGAGGGGTATCGTGTTCGGTTTCCATTCTTTATAACCAATAATTTCAAATGTTTCATTTGTCATTTTTTAATGTTATATTAATGAACATTAGACGAATAGTTGATTAAATTACATAAGGAGTATGTGTACTACCTATTCGTATATGTAGTACATCTCACATCTGTAGGATTACTCTTTCACGAGTACTTGATGCATAATTCTATACTTGAAACTTTCGAGAAAACAAGTACATATAATTTAGTTGGTCATGGGAGATTGATTTGATTTCGTATTCCTTGTTCACACATTGAGTATCATCTTTCAAATCCTATCACTTTCATTTATCAAATTTAATTTGATTTTTGATTCTTATTAAATGATTACAAGTAGTTCATTGTTCTTATCATTCTATCTCTACGTTGGCACTCAATTGAGGATTCTTTTGCTACTGAGCAATCCTTTTGATTCATTTTAGTGGATTTTGTTGGCAAGAGGGTTTAGAAATTTTGGTCATGTGTTTTGGATGTGTTTTGGTAGGGTGAATGGATTTCAAGATGATTGATAGGGTATCGTGTTCGGTTTCCATTCTTTATAACCAATTTTCAAATGTTTCATTTGTCAATTTTTATTGTTATATAATGAACATTAGACGAATAGTTGATTAAATTACATAAGAAGTATGTGTACTACCTATTCGTATATGTAGTACATCTCACATGTGTAGGATTACTCTTTCACGAGTACTTGGATGCATAATTCTATACTTGCAAAATTTCGAGTGAAAAACAAGTACATATGATTTAGTTTCTCATGTGTAATTGATTTGATTTCGTATTCCTTGATCACACATCGAGTATTCTCTTTCAAATCTTATCACTTTCATTGAGCAAATTTATTTGATTTTTGATTATTATTAAATGATTACAAGTATTTCGTTGCTCTTATAAATTCAATCGCTACATTGGCACTCAATTGAGGATTCTTTTGATACTAAGCTATCCTTTTGATTCATTTTAGTGAATTTTGTTGGCAAGAGGGTTTAGAAATGTTGGTCAAGTGTTTTGGATGTGTTTTGGTAGGTGAATTGATTTCAAGATGAGTTGAAGGGTATCGTGTTCGGTTTCCATTCTTTATAACCAATAATTTCAAATGTTTCATTTGTCATTTTTTATTCTTATATTAATGAACATTAAACGAATAGTTGAATAATTACATAAGGAGTATGTGTACTACCTATTCGTATATGTAGTACATCTCACATATGTAGGATTACTCTTTCACGAGTACTTGGGCATATTTCTATACTTGAAACTTTTCGAGTGAAAAACAAGTACATATAATTTAGTTGTCATGTGAGTTTGATTTGATTTCGTATTCCTTGTTCACACATTGAGTATCATCTTTCAAATCTTATCACTTTCATTTAGCAAATTTAATTTGATTTTTGATTCTTATTAAATGATTACAAGTAGTTTCATTTTCTTATCAATTTCTATCGCTACGTTGGCACTCAATCAGGATTCTTTTGCTAGTGAGCTATCCTTTTGATTCATTTTAGTGGATTTTGTTGGCAGAGGGTTTAGAAATGTTGGTCAAGTGTTTTGGATGTGTTTTTGTAGGGTGAATTGATTTCAAGATGAGTTGAGGGGTATCGTGTTCGGTTTCCATTCTTTATAACCAATAATTTCAAATGTTTCATTTGTCATTTTTTATTGTTATATTAATGAACATTAGACGAATAGTTGATTAAATTACATAAGGAGTATGTGTACTACCTATTCGTATATGTAGTACATCTCACATGTGATTACTCTTTCACGAGTACTTGGATGCATAATTCTATACGTGCAAAATTTCGAGTGAAAAACAAGTACATATAATTTAGTTGGTCATGTGAGATTGATTTGATTTCGTATTCCTTGATCACATATTAAGTATCATCTTTCAAATCTTATCACTTTCATTTAGCAAATTTAATTTGATTTTTGATTCTTATTAAATGATTACAAGTAGTTTCATTGTTTTTATCAATTCTATCGCTATGTTGGCACTCATTCAGGATTCTTTTGCTAGTGAGCTATCCTTTTGATTCATTTTAGTGGATTTTGTTGGCAAGAGGGTTTAGAAATGTTGGTCAAGTGTTTTGGATGTGTTTTGGTAGGGTGAATTGATTTCAAGATGAGTTGAGGGGTATCGTGTTCGGTTTCCATTCTTTATACCAATAATTTCAAATGTTTCATTTGTCATTTTTTATTGTATATTAATGAACATTAAACGAATAGTTGAATAAATTACATAAGGAGTATGTGTACTACCTATTCGTATATGTAGTACATCTCACATATGTAGGATTACTCTTTCACGAGTACTTGGATGCATAATTCTATACTTGAAACTTTTCGAGTGAAAACAATTACATATAATTTAGTTGTCATGTGACTTTGATTTGATTTCGTATTCCTTGTTCACACATTGAGTATCATCTTTCAAATCTTATCACTTTCATTTAGCAAATTTAATTTGATTTTTGATTCTTATTAAATGATTACAAGTAGTTTCATTGTTCTTATCATTTCTATCGCTATGTTGGCACTCATTCAGGATTCTTTTGTCTAGTGAGCTATCCTTTTGATTCATTTTAGTGGATTTTGTTGGCAAGAGGTTTAGAAATGTTGGTCAAGTGTTTGGATGTGTTTTGGTAGGTGAATGATTTCAAGATGAGTTGAGGGGTATCGTGCTCGTTTCCATTCTTTATAACCAATAATTTCAAATGTTTCATTTGTCATTTTTTATTGTTATATTAATGACATTAGACGAATAGTTGATTAAATTACATAAGGAGTATGTGTACTACCTATTCGTATATGTAGTACATCTCACATGTAGGATTACTCTTTCACGAGTACTTGGATGCATAATTCTATACTTGCAAAATTTCGAGTGAAAAACAAGTACATATAATTTAGTTGGTCATGTGAGATTGATTTGATTTCGTATTCCTTGATCACATATTGAGTATCATCTTTCAATCGTATCACTTTCATTCAGCAAATTTAATTTGATTTTAGATTCTATTAAATGATTACAAGTAGTTTCGTTGTTATTATCAACTTCTATCGCTACATTGGCACTCATTCAGGATTCTTTTGATACTGAGCTATCCTTTTGATTCATTTTAGTGGATTTTGTTGGCAAGAGGGTTTAGAAATGTTGGTCAAGTGTTTTGGATGGTTTTGGTAGGGTGAATTGATTTCAAGATGAGTTGAGGGGTATGGTGTTCCGTTTCCATTCTTTATAACCAATAATTTCAAATGTTTCATTTGTCATTTTTTAATGTTATATTAATGAACATTAGACGAATAGTTGATTAAATTACATAAGGAGTATGTGTACTACCTATTCGTATATGTAGTACATCTCACATCTGTAGGATTACTCTTTCACGAGTACTTGGATGCATAATTCTATACTTGAAACTTTTCGAGTGAAAAACAAGTACATATAATTTAGTTGGTCATGGGAGATTGATTTGATTTCGTATTCCTTGTTCACACATTGAATATCATCTTTCAATCCTATCACTTTCATTTATCAAATTTAATTTGATTTTTGATTCTTATTAAATGATTACAAGTAGTTTCATTGTTCTTATCAATTTCTATCTCTACGTTGGCACTCAATTGAGGATTCTTTTGCTACTGAGCTATCCTTTTGATTCATTTTAGTGGATTTTGTTGGCAAGAGGGTTTAGAAATTTGGTCAAGTGTTTTGGATGTGTTTTGGTAGGTGAATGGATTTCAAGATGATTGATGGGTATCGTGTTCGGTTTCCATTCTTTATACCAATAATTTCAAATGTTTCATTTGTCATTTTTTAATGTTATATTAATGAACATTAGACGAATAGTTGATTAAATTACATAAGGAGTATGTGTACTACCTATTCGTATATGTAGTACATCTCACATCTGTAGGATTACTCTATCACGAGTACTTGGATGCATAATTCTATACTTGAAACTTTTCGAGTGAAAAACAAGTACATATAATTTAGTTGGTCATGTGATATTGATTTGATTTCGTATTCCTTGATCACAGATCGAGTATCATCTTTCAAATCTTATCACTTTCATTGAGCAAATTTATTTGATTTTTGATTATTATTAAATGATTACAAGTAGTTTCATTGCTCTATAAACTTCAATCGCTACATTGGCACTCATTCAGGATTCTTTTGATACTAAACTATCCTTTTGATTCATTTTAGTGAATTTTGTTGGCAAGAGGGTTAGAAATGTTGGTCAAGTGTTTTGGATGTGTTTTGGTAGGGTGAATTGATTTCAAGATGATTGAGGGTATCGTGTTCGGTTTCCATTCTTTATAACCAATAATTTCAAATGTTTCATGTCTTTTTTATTTTTATATTAATGAACATTAACGAATAGTTGATAAATTACATAAGGGTATGTGTACTACCTATTCGTATATGTAGTACATCTACATCTGGTATTACTCTTTCACGAGTACTTGGATGCATAATTCTATACTTGCAAAATTTCAAGTGAAAAACAAGTACATATAATTAGTTGGTCATGTGAGATTGATTTGATTTCGTATTCCTTGATCACATATCGAGTATCATCTTTTAAATCTTATCACTTTCATTGAGCAAATTTAATTGATTTTTGATTGTTATTAAATGATTACAAGTATTCCGTTGTTCTTATCAATTTTATCGCTACATTGGCACTCAATTGAGGATTCTTTTGATACTGAGCTATCTTTTTGATTCATTTTGGTGGATTTTGTTGGCAAAAGGGTTTAGAAATGTTGGTCAAGTGTTTTGGATGTGTTTTGGTAGGGTGAATTGATTTCAAGATGAGTTGAGGGGTATCGTGTTCGGTTTCCATTCTTTATAACCAATAATTTCAAATGTTTCATTTGTCATTTTTTATGTTATATTAATGAACATTAGACGAATAGTTGATTAAATTACATAAGGAGTATGTGTACTACCTATTCGTATATGTAGTACATCTCACATCTGTAGGATTACTCTATCACGAGTACTTGGATGCATAATTCTATACTTGAAACTTTTCGAGTGAAAAACAGTACATATAATTTAGTTGGTCATGTGATATTGATTTGATTTCTTATTCCTTGATCACACATCGAGTATTATCTTTCAAATCTTATCACTTTCATTGAGCAAATTTAATTTGATTTTTGATTATTATTAAATGATTACAAGTAGTTTCATTGCTCTTATAAACTTCAATCGCTACATTGGCACTCATTGAGGATTCTTTTGATACTAGCTATCCTTTTGATTCATTTTAGTGAACTTTGTTGGCAAGAGGGTTTAGAAATGTTGGTCAATGTTTTTGGATGTGTTTTGGTAGGGTGAATTGATTTCAAGATGAGTTGAAGGGTATCGTGTTCGGTTTCCATTCTTTATAACCAATAATTTCAAATGTTTCATTGTCATTTTTTATTGTTATATTAATGAACATTAAACGAATAGTTGAATAAATTACATAAGGAGTATGTGTACTACCTATTCGTATATGTATACTCTCATCTGTAGGATTACTCTTTGACAAGTACTTGGATGCATAATTCTATACTTGAAACTTTTCGAGTGAAAAACCAGTACATATAATTTAGTTGGTCATGTGAGATTGATTTGATTTCGTATTCCTTGTTCACACATGAGTATTATCTTTCAAATCGTATCACTTTCATTTAGCAATTTAATTTGATTTTTGATTCTTATTAAATGATTACAAGTGTTTCATTGTTCTTAACAATTTCTATCGCTACGTTGGCACTCAATTCAGGATTATTTTGCTAGTGAGCTATCCTTTTGATTCATTTTAGTGGATTTTGTTGGCAAGAGGGTTTAGAAATTTGGTCAAGTGTTTTGGATGTGTTTTGGTAGGGTGAATGATTTCAAGATGAGTTGAGGGGCATCGTGTTCGGTTTCCATTCTTTATAACCAATAATTTCAAATGTTTCATTTGTCATTTTTTATTGTTATATTAATGAACATTAGACGAATAGTTGATTAAATTACATAAGGAGTATGTGTACTACCTATTCGTAGTAGTACATCTCACATGTGTAGGATTACTCTTTCACGAGTACTTGGATGCACAATTCTATACTTGCAAATTTCGAGTGAAAAACAAGTACATATATTTAGTTGGTCATGTGATATTGATTTGATTTCGTATTCCTTGATCACACATCGAGTATCATCTTTCGAATCTTATCACTTTCATTTAGCAAATTTAATTTGATTTTGATTATTATTAAATGATTACAAGTAGTTTTTCGTTGTTCTCTCAATTTCTATCGCTACATTGGCACTCAATTCAGGATTCTTTTGCTAGTGAGCTATGCTTTTGATTCGTTTTAGTGATTTTGTTGGCAAGAGGTTTAGAAATATTGGTCAAGTGTTTTGGATGTGTTTTGGTAGGGTGATTGATTTCAAGATGAGTTGAGGGGTATCGTGTTCGGTTTCCATTCTTTATAACCAATAATTTCAAATTTTTCATTTGTCATTTTTTAATGTTATATTAATGAACATTAGACGAATAGTTGATTAAATTACATAAGGAGTATGTGTACTACCTATTCGTATATGTAGTACATCTCACATCTGTAGGATTACTCTATCACGAGTACTTGGATGCATAATTCTATACTTGAAACTTTTCGAGTGAAAAACAAGTACATATAATTTAGTTGGTCATGTGAGATTGATTTGATTTCGTATTCCATGTTCACACATTGAGTATCATCTTTCAAATCCTATCACTTTCATTTATCAAATTTAATTTGATTTTTGATTCTTATTAAATGATTACAAGTAGTTTCATTGTTCTTATCATTTCTATCTCTACGTTGGCACTCAATTCAGGATTCTTTTGCTACTGAGCTATCCTTTTGATTCATTTTAGTGATTTTGTTGGCAAGAGGGTTTAGAAATGTTGGTCAAGTATTTTGGATGTGTTTTGGTAGGTGAATGGATTTCAAGATGAGTTGATGGGTATCGTGTTCGGTTTCCATTCTTTATAACCAATGATTTCAAATGTCTCATTTGTCAATTTTTATTGTTATATTAATGAACATTAGACGAATAGTTGATTAAATTACATAAGGAGTATGTGTACTACCTATTCGTATGTAGTACATCTCACATGTGTAGGATTACTCTTTCACGAGTACTTGGATGCACAATTCTATACTTGCAAAATTTCGAGTGAAAAACAAGTACATATGATTTATTTGGTCATGTATATTGATTTGATTTCGTATTCCTTGATCACACATCGAGTATCATCTTTCAAATCTTATCACTTTCATTAGCAAATTTAATTTGATTTTTGATTATTATTATGATTACAAGTAGTTTCGTTGTTCTTCTCAATTCTATCGCTACATTGGCACTCAATTCAGGATTTTTTGATACTGAGCTATCCTTTTGATTCATTTTGGTGGATTTTGTTGGCAAGAGGGTTTAGAAATGTTGGTCAAGTGTTTTGGATGTGTTTTGGTATGGTGAATTGATTTCAAGATGAGTTGAGGGGTATCGTGTTCGGTTTCCATTCTTTATAACCAATAATTTCAAATGTTTCATTTGTCATTTTTTATTGTTATATTAATGAACATTAGACGAATAGTTGATTAAATTACATAAGGAGTATGTGTACTACCTATTCGTATATGTAGTACATCTCACATCTGTAGGATTACTCTTTCACGAGTACTTGGATGCATAATTCTATACTTGAAACTTTTCGAGTGAGAAACATACATAATTTAGTTGTCATATGAGATTGATTTGATTTCGTATTCCTTGTTCACACATTGAGTATCATCTTTCAAATCTTATCACTTTCATTTAGCAAATTTAATTTGATTTTTGATTCTTATTAAATGATTACAAGTAGTTTCATTGTTCTTATCAATTTCTATCGCTACGTTGGCACTCAATTCAGGATTCTTTTGCTAGTGAGCTATCCTTTTGATTCATTTTAGTGGATTTTGTTGGCAAGAGGGTTTAGAAATGTTGGTCAAGTGTTTTGGATGTGTTTTGGTAGGGTGAATTGATTTTAAGATGAGTTGAGGGTATCGTGTTCGGTTTCCATTCTTTATAACCAATAATTTCAAATGTTTCATTTGTCATTTTTTATTGTTATATAAATGAACATTAGACGAATAGTTGATTAAATTACATAAGGAGTATGTGTACTACCTATTCGTATATGTAGTACATCTCACATGTGTAGGATTACTCTTTCACGAGTACTTGGATGCATAATTCTATACGTGCAAAATTTCGAGTGAAAAACAAGTACATATAATTTAGTTGGTCATGTGAGATTGATTTGATTTCGTATTCCTTGATCACACATCGAGTATCATCTTTCAAATCTTATCACTTTCATTTAGCAAATTTAATTTGATTTTTGATTCTTATTAATGATTACAAGTAGTTTCATTGTTCGTTCAATTTGTATCGCTACGTTGGCACTCAATTCAGGATTCTTTTGCTAGTGAGCTATCCTTTTGATTCATTTTAGTGGATTTTGTTGGCAAGAGGGTTTAGAAATGTTGGTCAAGTGTTTTGGATGTGTTTTGGTAGGGTGAATTGATTTCAAGATGAGTTGAGGGGTATCGTGTTCGGTTTCCATTCTTTATAACCAATAATTTCAAAATTTTCATTTGTCATTTTTTAATGTTATATTAATGAACATTAGACGAATAGTTGATTAAATTACATAAGGAGTATGTGTACTACCTATTCGTATATGTAGTACATCTCACATGTGTAGGATTACTCTTTCACGAGTACTTGGATGCATAATTCTATACTTGAAACTTTTCGAGTGAAAACAATTACATATAATTTAGTTGTCATGTGAGATTGATTTGATTTCGTATTCCTTGTTCACACATTGAGTATCATCTTTCAAATCTTATTACTTTCATTTAGCAAATTTAATTTGATTTTTGATTCTTATTAAATGATTACAAGTAGTTTCATTGTTCTTATCATTTTCTATCTCTATGTTGGCACTCAATTCAGGATTCTTTTGCTACTGAGCTATCCTTTTGATTCATTTTAGTGGATTTTGTTGGCAAGAGGGTTTAGAAATTTTGGTCAAGTGTTTTGGATGTGTTTTGGTAGGGTGAATGATTTCAAGATGAGTTGAGGGTATCGTGTTCGGTTTCCATTCTTTATAACCAATGATTTCAAATGTTTCATTTGTCAATTTTATTGTTATATTAATGAACATTAGACGAATAGTTGATTAAATTACATAAGGAGTATGTGTACTACCTATTCGTATATGTAGTACATCTCACATGTGTAGGATTACTCTTTCACGAGTACTTGGATGCACAATTCTATACTTGCAAAATTTCGAGTGAAAAACAAGTACATATGATTTAGTTGGTCATGTGATATTGATTTGATTTCGTATTCCTTGATCACACATCGAGTATCATCTTTCGAATCTTATCACTTTCATTTAGCAAATTTAATTTGATTTTTGATTATTATTAAATGATTACAAGTAGTTTCGTTGTTCTTCTCAATTTCTATCGCTACATTGGCACTCAATTCAGGATTCTTTTAATACTGAGCTATCCTTTTGATTCATTTTGGTGGATTTTGTTGGCAAGAGGGTTTGAAATGTTGGTCAAGTGTTTTGGATGTTTTGGATGTGTTTTGGTATGTGAATTGATTTCAAGATGAGTTGAGGGGTATCGTGTTCGGTTTCCATTCTTTATAACCAATAATTTCAAATGTTTCATTGTCATTTTTTATTGTTATATTATGAACATTAGACGAATAGTTGATTAAATTACATAAGGAGTATGTGTACTACCTATTCGTATATGTAGTACATCTCACATTTGTAGGATTACTCTTTCACGAGTACTTGGATGCATAATTCTATACTTGAAACTTTTCGAGTGAGAAAACATTACATATAATTAGTTGTCATGTGAGATTGATTTGATTTCGTATTCCTTGTTCACACATTGAGTATCATCTTTCAAATCTTATCACTTTCATTTAGCAAATTTAATTTGATTTTTGATTCTTATTAAATGATTACAAGTAGTTTCATTGTTCTTATCAATTCTATCGCTATGTTGGCACTCAATTCAGGATTCTTTTGCTATGAGCTATCCTTTTGATTCATTTTAGTGGATTTTGTTGGCAAGAGGTTTAGAAATGTTGTCAAGTGTTTTGGATGTGTTTTGGTAGGGTGAATTGATTTTAAGATGAGTTGAGGGGTATCGTGTTCGGTTTCCATTCTTTATAACCAATAATTTCAAATGTTTCATTTGTCATTTTTTATTGTTATATAATGAACATTAGACGAATAGTTGATTAAATTACATAAGGAGTATGTGTACTACCTATTCGTATATGTAGTACATCTCACATGTGTAGGATTACTCTTTCACGAGTACTTGGATGCACAATTCTATACTTGCAAAATTTCGAGTGAAAAACAAGTACATATAATTTAGTTGGTCATGTGAGATTGATTTGATTTCGTATTCCTTGATCACACATCGAGTATCATCTTTCAAATCTTATCACTTTCATTTAGCAAATTTAATTTGATTTTTGATTCTTATTAAATGATTACAAGTAGTTTCATTGTTCGTTTCAATTTGTATCGCTACGTTGGCACTCAATTCAGGATTCTTTTGCTAGTGAGCTATCCTTTTGATTCATTTTAGTGGATTTTGTTGGCAAGAGGGTTTAGAAATGTTGGTCAAGTGTTTTGGATGTGTTTTGGTAGGGTGAATTGATTTCAAGATGTTGAGGGGTATCGTGTTCGGTTTCCATTCTTTATAACCAATAATTTCAAAATTTCATTTGTCATTTTTTAATGTTATATTAATGAACATTAGACGAATAGTTGATTAATTACATAAGGAGTATGTGTACTACCTATTCGTATATGTAGTACATCTCACATGTGTAGGATTACTCTTTCACGAGTACTTGGATGCACAATTCTATACTTGCAAAATTTCGAGTGAAAAACAGTACATATATTTAGTTGGTCATGTGAGATTGATTTGATTTCGTATTCCTTGATCACACATCGAGTATCATCTTTCAAATCTTATCACTTTCATTAGCAATTTAATTTGATTTTTGATTCTTATTAAATGATTACAAGTAGTTTCATTGTTCTTTCAATTGTATCGCTACGTTGGCACTCAATTCGGATTCTTTTGCTAGTGACCTATCCTTTTGATTCATTTTAGTGGATTTTGTTGGCAAGAGGGTTTAGAAATGTTGGTCAAGTGTTTTGGATGTGTTTTGGTAGGGTGAATTGATTTAAGATGAGTTGAGGGGTATCGTGTTCGGTTTCCATTCTTATAACCAATAATTTCAAATGTTTCATTTGTCATTTTTTATTGTTATATTAATGAACATTAGACGAATAGTTGATTAATTACATAAGGAGTATGTGTACTACCTATTCGTATATGTAGTACATCTCACATCTGTAGGATTACTCTTTGACAAGTACTGGATGCATAATTCTATACTTGAAACTTTTCGAGTGAAAAACCAGTACATATAATTTAGTTGGTCATGTGAGATTGATTTGATTTCGTATTCCTTGTTCACACATGGAGTATCATCTTTCAAATCGTATCACTTTCATTAGCAAATTTAATTTGATTTTGATTCTTATTAAATGATTACAAGTAGTTTCATTGTTCTTATCAATTCTATCGCTACGTTGGCACTCAATTCAGGATTCTTTGATACTGAGCTATCCTTTGATTCATTTTAGTGGATTTTGTTGGCAAGAGGGTTTAGAAATGTTGTCAAGTGTTTTGGATGTGTTTTGGTAGGGTGAATTGATTTCAAGATGAGTTGAGGGGTATCGTGTTCGGTTTCCATTCTTTATAACCAATAATTTCAAATGTTTCATTTGTCATTTTTATTGTTATATTAATGAACATTAGACGAACGTTGATTAAATTACATAAGGAGTATGTGTACTACCTATTCGTATATGTAGTACATCTCACATGTGTAGGATTACTCTTTCACGAGTACTTGGATGCACAATTCTATACTTGCAAAATTTCGAGTGAAAAACAAGTACATATAATTTAGTTGGTCATGTGAGATTGATTTGATTTCGTATTCCTTGATCACACATCGAGTATCATCTTTCAAATCTTATCACTTTCATTAGCAAATTTAATTGATTTTTGATTCTTATTAAATGATTACAAGTAGTTTCATTGTCTTATCAATTTCTATCGCTACGTTGGCACTCAATTCAGGATTCTTTTGATACTGAGCTATCCTTTTGATTCATTTTAGTGGATTTTGTTGGCAAGAGGGTTTAGAAATGTTGGTCAAGTGTTTTGGATGTGTTTTGGTAGGGTGAATTGATTTCAAGATGAGTTGAGGGGTATCGTGTTCGGTTTCCATTCTTTATAACAAATAATTTCAAATTTTTCATTTGTCATTTTTTATGTTATATTAATGACATTAGACGAATAGTTGATTAAATTACATAAGGAGTATGTGTACTACCTATTCGTATATGTAGTACATCTCACATGTGTAGGATTACTCTTCACGAGTACTTGGATGCATAATTCTATACTTGAAAATTTCGAGTGAAAACAAGTACATATAATTTAGTTGGTCATGTGAGATTGATTTGATTTCGTATTCCTTGATCACACATGAGTATCATCTTTCAAATCTATCACTTTCATTAGCAAATTTAATTTGATTTTTGATTCTTATTAAATGATTACAAGTAGTTCGTTGTTCTTATCATTTCTATCGCTACGTTGGCACTCAATTCAGGATTCTTTGATACTGAGCTATCCTTTTGATTCATTTTAGTGGATTTTGTTGGCAAGAGGGTTTAGAAATGTTGGTCAAGTGTTTTGGATGTGTTTTGGTAGGGTGAATTGATTTCAAGATGAGTTGAGGGGTATCGTGTTCGGTTTCCATTCTTTATAACCAATAATTTCAAATGTTTCATTTGTCAATTTTTATTGTTATATTAATGAACATTAGACGAATAGTTGATTAAATTACATAAGGAGTATGTGTACTACCTATTCGTATATGTAGTACATCTCACATGTGTAGGATTACTCTTTCACGAGTACTTGGATGCACAATTCTATACTTGCAAAATTTCGAGTGAAAAACAAGTACATATAATTTAGTTGGTCATGTGAGATTGATTTGATTTCGTATTCCTTGATCACACATTGAGTATCATCTTTCAAATCTTATCACTTTCATTCAGCAAATTTAATTTGATTTTTGATTCTTATTAAATGATTACAAGTAGTTTCGTTGTTCTTATCAACTTCTATCGCTACATTGGCACTCAATTCAGGATTCTTTTGATACTGAGCTATCCTTTAGATTCATTTTAGTGGATTTTGTTGGCAAGAGGGTTTAGAAATGTTGGTCAAGTGTTTTGATGTGTTTTGGTAGGGTGAATTGATTTCAAGATGAGTTGAGGGGTATCGTGTTCAGTTTCCATCCATTTTTATAACCAATAATTTCAAATGTTTCATTTGTCATTTTTATTGTATATTAATGAACATTAAACGAATAGTTGATTAAATTACATAAGGAGTATGTGTACTACCTATTCGTATATGTAGTACATCTCACATGTGTAGGATTACTCTTTCACGAGTACTTGGATGCATAATTCTATACTTGAAATTTCGAGTGAAAAACAAGTACATATAATTTAGTTTCATGTGAGATGATTTGATTTGTATTCTTTGATCACACATCGAGTATCATCTTTCAAATCTTATCACTTTCATTCAGCAAATTTAATTTGATTTTTGATTGTTATTAAATGATTACAAGTAGTTTCGTTGTTCTTATCAATTTCTATCGCTACATGGCACTCAATTCAGGATTCTTTTGATACTGAGCTATCCTTTTGATTCATTTGGTGGATTTTGTTGGCAAGAGGGTTTAGAAATGTTGGTCAAGTGTTTTGGATGTGTTTTGGTAGGGTGAATTGATTTCAAGATGAGTTGAGGGGTATCGTGTTCGGTTTCCATTCTTTATAACCAATAATTTCAAATGTTTCATTTGTCATTTTTATTGTTATATTAATGAACATTAGACGAATAGTTGATTAAATTACATAAGGAGTATGTGTACTACCTATTCGTATATGTAGTACATCTCACATGTGTAGGATTACTCTTTCACGAGTACTTGGATGCATAATTCTATACTTGAAACTTTCGAGTGAAAAACAAGTACATATAATTTAGTTGGTCATGTGAGATTGATTTGATTTCGTATTCCTTGATCACACATCAAGTATCATCTTTCAAATCTTATCACTTTCATTCAGCAAATTTAATTGATTTTGATTCTTATTAAATGATTACAAGTAGTTTTGTTGTTCTTTCAACTTCTATCGCTACATTGGCACTCAATTCAGGATTCTTTTGATACTGAGCTATCCTTTTGATTCATTTTAGTGGATTTTGTTGGCAAGAGGGTTTAGAAATGTTGGTCAAGTGTTTTGAATGTGTTTTGGTAGGGTGAATTGATTTCAAGATGAGTTGAGGGGTATCATGTTCGGTTTCCATTCTTTATAACCAATAATTTCAAATGTTTCATTTGTCATTTTTTATTGTTATATTAATGAACATTAAACGAATAGTTGATTAAATTACATAAGGAGTATGTGTACTACCTATTCGTATATGTAGTACATCTCACATCTGTAGGATTACTCTTTCACGAGTACTTGGATGCATAATTCTATACTTGAAACTTTTCGAGTGAAAAACAAGTACATATAATTTAGTTGGTCATGTGAGATTGATTTGATTTCGTATTCCTTGTTCACACATTGAGTATCATCTTTCAAATCCTATCACTTTCATTTAGCAAATTTAATTTGATTTTTGATTCTTATTAAATGATTACAGTAGTTTCATTGTCTTATCAATTTCTATCTCTACGTGGCACTCAATTCAGGATTCTTTTGATACTGAGCTATCCTTTTGATTCATTTAGTGGATTTTGTTGGCAAGAGGGTTTAGAAATTTTGGTCAAGTGTTTTGGATGTGTTTGGTAGGGTGAATGGATTTCAAGATGAGTTGAGGGTATGGTGTTCGGTTTCCATTCTTTATAACCAATAATTTCAAATGTTTCATTTGTCAATTTTATTGTTATATTAATGAACATTAGATGAATAGTTGATTAAATTACATAAGGAGTATGTGTACTACCTATTTGTATATGTTACATCTCACATGTGTAGGGTTACTCTTTCACGAGTACTTGGATGCACAATTCTATACTTGCAAAATTCGAGTGAAAAACAAGTACATATAATTTAGTTGGTCATGTGAGATTGATTTGATTTCGTATTCCTTGATCACACATCGAGTATCATCTTTCAAATCTTATCACTTTCATTCAGCAAATTTAATTTGATTTTGATTATTATAAATGATTACAAGTAGTTTCGTTGTCTTATCAACTTCTATCGCTACGTGGCACTCAATTCAGGATTCTTTTGATACTAAGCTATCCTTTTGATTCATTTAGTGAATTTGTGTTGCAAGAGGGTTAGAAATGTTGGTCAAGTGTTTTGGATGTGTTTTGGTAGGGTGAATTGATTTCAAGATGAATTTAGGGGTATCGTGTTCGGTTTCCATTCTTATAACCAATAATTTCAAATGTTTCATTTGTCATTTTTATTGTTATTAATAAATGAACATTAGAGTGTATTAAATTACATAAGGAGTATGTGTACTACCTATTCGTATATGTAGTACATCTCACATGTGTAGGATTACTCTTTCACGAGTACTTGGATGCATAATTCTATACGTGCAAAATTTCGAGTGAAAAAAAAAGTACATATAATTTAGTTGGTCATGTGAGATTGATTTGATTTCGTATTCCTTGATCACATTGAGTATCATCTTTCAAATCGTATCACTTTCATTCAGCAAATTTAATTTGATTTTTTTTTGATCTTAAATGATTACAAGTAGTTTCGTTGTTATTATCAACTTCTATCGCTACATTGGCACTCAATTCAGGATTCTTTTGATACTGAGCTATCTTTTGATTCATTTTAGTATTTTGTTGGCAAGAGGGTTTAGAAATGTTGGTCAAGTGTTTTGGATGTGTTTTGGTAGGGTGAATTGATTTCAAGATGTGTTGGGGTATCATGTTCGGTTTCCATTCTTTATAACCAATAATTTTCAAATGTTTCATTTGTCATTTTTTATTGTTATATTAATGAACATTAAACGAATAGTTGATTAAATTACATAAGGAGTATGTGTACTACCTATTCGTATATGTAGTACATCTCACATGTGTAGGATTACTCTTTCACGAGTACTTGGATGCATAATTCTATACTTGAAATTTTCGAGTGAAAAACAAGTACATATAATTTAGTTGGTCATGTGAGATTGATTTGATTTCGTATTCCTTGTTCACACATTGAGTATCATCTTTCAAATCTATCACTTTCATTAGCAAATTTAATTTGATTTTTGATTCTTATTAAATGATTACAAGTAGTTTCTGTTCTTATCAATTTCTATCTACGTTGGCACTCAATTCAGGATTCTTTTGCTACTGAGCTATCCTTTTGATTCATTTTAGTGGATTTTGTTGGCAAGAGGGTTTAGAAATTTTGGTCAAGTGTTTTGGATGTGTTTTGGTAGGGTGAATGGATTTCAAGATGAGTTGATGGGTATGGTGTTCGGTTTCCATTCTTTATAACCAATAATTTCAAATGTTTCATTTGTCAATTTTTATTGTTATATTAATGAACATTAGATGAATAGTTGATTAAATTACATAAGGAGTATGTGTACTACCTATTTGTATATGTTTTACATCTCACATGTGTAGGGTTACTCTTTCACGAGTACTTGGATGCACAATTCTATACTTGCAAAATTTCGAGTGAAAAACAAGTACATATAATTTAGTTGGTCATGTGACATTGATTTGATTTCGTATTCCTTGATCACACATCGAGTATCATCTTTCAAATCTTATCACTTTCATTCAGCAAATTTAATTTGATTTTTGATTATTATTAAATGATTACAAGTAGTTTCGTTGCTCTTATCAACTTCAATCGCTACGTTGGCACTCAATTCAGTTTCTTTTGATACTAAGCGCTTTTGATCATTTTAGTGATTTTGTTTATGATTTTTGGTTTAGAAATGTTGGTCAAGTGTTTTGGATGTGTTTTGGTAGGGTGAATTGATTTCAAGATGATTAGGGGTATCGTGT
>JACCIX010001096.1:0-32336 GCA_025506515.1 Flaveria trinervia | reverse complement strand
ACATTGTTGCCTCAAACAACCAATTAATTAACCTAAATGACAACTATCGATCAATGATTCCTCTTTCGAAATCAAACGAATGGAACGAGGTGCAAATGACCTTAAGTACTTGTATATCACTAGAAAAGAAGAGAGCTTATAATTACAATGGAAACAAATCTAATGAAATGTCAATGAGAAACGTAACGTGTGATTACTAAAAAAGAAATCAAATCAAGTTAGCACGAGCATTTAAATACTTTTACTTGTTTATAATCATAATCGTGCACTCAAGATTGGAGAATCAATTATTAAAAAAATCTTAATATATAAATGGGAACTGAACAAGTTACAAACAAACATAAACGACACTAGCTCTAGCAAGGATAGCTTTTGCTTTTTGTAATAACCATAACTCAATGGAATTTTGATACTCAAGCCTTCTAAACACACTCTCGAACCAATCAAATCAAATGTAATATAATGTTCAATGGAATCACATTAATCGATCACACATGGAACATAGGATTTATTGTTTATTGAAAACCAAAACTAAACACAACACCACACGAAACACCCTAAAATTAACCCACTTCTGCCCAAAACTTATCCATAACACTTCACAACAACTTTAGGCATATTGCCTCAAACATCCAATGAATAATCTAAATGACAACTATCGATCAATGAATTTATCTTTCGAAATCAAGGGAATGAAAAGGCTGCAAATGACTATTAAAGTACTTCTATATCACTAGAAAAGAAGAGAGCTTATAATTATTTAATTGGAAACAAATCTAATGAAATGTCAAAGAGAAACGTAATGTGTGATTGGTAAAAAAGAAATCAATCAAGTTAACACGAGCATTTAAATAAGTTTTATATGTATTTTAATCATAATCGTGCAACTAAAGATGGGAGGATCAATCATTTAAAAAAGCTTAACTATATACATGGGAATGAACAAGTTACAAACAAACATTAAACGACACTAGTTCTAGCAAGGATAGCTTTTGCTTTTTGTAATAACCATAATTCAATAGAATTTTGATACTCAAGCCTTCTAAACACACTCTCGAACCAATAAAATCAAATGTGATTATAATGTTCATGGAATCACATTACTCGCTCACCATCACATGAAACATAGGATCTATTGTTTAATCGAAACCAAAACTAAACAAGACACGCACACGAAACACCCTTAAAATTAATCGACTTCTGGCCAAAACTTTTCCATAACACTTCACAACCACTTTAGACATTATTGCCTCAACATCCAATGAATAATCTAAATGACAACTATCGATCAATGAATTCCTCTTTTAAATCAATGGAATGAAACGAGGTGCAAATGACCAGTTAAGTACTTGTATATCACTAGAAAAGAAAGAGCTTATAATTACAGTGGAAACAAATCTAGTGAAATGTCAAATGAGAAACGTAATGTGTGATTGGTAAAAAGAAATCAAATCAAGTTAACACGAGCATTTAAAAAAGTTTTACTTGTGTTTAATCATAATCATGCAACTAAAGATTGGAGAATCATTATTAAAAAATCTTAATATATAATGGGAATGAACAAGTTACAACAAACATAAACGACACTAGTTCTAGCAAGGATAACTTTTGCTTTTTGTAATAACCATAAGTTCAATGAATTTTGATACTCAAGCCTTCTAAACACACTCTCGAACCAATCAAATAAAATATGATTATAATGTTCAATGGAATCACATTAATCGATCACACATCAAACATAGGACCTATTGTTTAACCGAAAACAAAACTAAACAGACACCACCGAAACACCCTTAAAATTAATCCCTTCTGCCCAAAACTTTTCCATAACACTTCACAACCAACTTTAGACATTATTGCCTCAACATCCAATGAATTAATCTAAATGACAACTATCTATCAATGAATCCTCTTTCGAAATCAGGGAAGGAAACGAGGTCAAATGACCAGTAAAGTACTTGTATATCACTAGAAAAGAAGAGAGCTTATGATTATTTAAGTGGAAACAAATCTAGTGAATGTCAAATGAGAAACGTAATGTGTGATTGGTAAAAAAGAAATCAAATCAAGTTAACACGAGCATTTAAAAAAGTTTTACTTGTGTTTAATCATAATCATGCAACTAAGATGGAGAATCAATTATTAAAAAATCTTAATATATAAATGGGAAATGAACAAGTTACAAACAAACATTAAACGACACTAGTTCTAGCAAGGATAGCTTTTGCTTTTTGTAATAACCATAAGTTCAATGGAATTTTGATACTCAAGCCTTCTAAACACACTCTCGAACCAATCAAATAAAATGTGATTATAATGTTCAATGAATCACATTAATCGATCACACATCAACATAGGATCTATTGTTTAACCGAAAACAAAACTAAACAAGACACCACACGAAACACCCTTAAAATAATCCACTTCTGCCCAAAACTTTTCCATAACCTTTACAACCAACTTTAGACATTATTGCCTCAACATCCATGATTAATCTAAATGACACTATCTATCAATGAATTCCTCTTTCAAAATCAACGGAATGAAACGAGGTGCAAATGACCATTAAGTACTTGTATATCACTAGAAAAGAAGAGAGTTTATAATTACAGTGGAAACAATCTAATGAAATGTCAAATGAGAAACGTAATGTGTGATTACTAAAAAAGAAATCAAATCAAGTTACACAGCAATTTAAAAAAGTTTTACTTGTGTTTAATCATAATCGTGCAACTAAAGATTGGAGAATCAATTATTAAAAAATCTTAATATATAAATGGGAAATGAACAAGTTAAACAAACATTAAACGACACTAGTTCTAGCAAGGATAGCTTTTGCTTTTTGTAATAACCATAAATTCAATGGAATTTTGATACTCAAGCCTTCTAAACACACTATCAAACCAATCAAATCAAATGTGATTATAATGTTTAATGGAATCACATTAATTGATCACACATGGAGCATAGGATCTATTGTTTAATTGAAACCAAAACTATAGAAGACACCACACGAAACACCCTTAAAATTAACCCACTTCTGCCCAAAACTTATCCATAACACTTCACAACCAACTTTAAACATTATTGCCTCAAACATCCAATGAATTAATATAAATGACAACTATCGATCAATGAATTCCTCTTTCGAAATCAAGGAAGGAAACGAGGTGCAAATGACCAGTAAAGTACTTGTATATCACTAGAAAAGAAGGAGCTTATGATTATTTAAGTGGAAACAAATCTAATGAAATGTCAAATGAGAAACGTAATGTGTTTGGTTAAAAAGAATCAAATCAAGTTACACATGACCATTTAAATAATTTTTACTTGTATTTTAATCATAATCGTGCAACTAACTTGGAGCATCAATTATTTAAAAAGCTTAACTATTACATGAGAAATGAACAAGTTATAAACAAACATTACGACACTATAGCAAGGATAGCTTTTGCTTTTTGTAATAACCATAACTCAATGGAATTTTGATACTCAAGCCTTCTAACACACTCTTGAACCAATCAAATCAAATGTAATTATAATGTTCAATGGAATCACATTAATCGATCACACATGGAACATAGGATTTATTGTTTAATTGAAACCAAAACTAAACAAGACACCACACGAAACACCCTTAAAATTAACCCACTTCTGCCCAAAACTTATCCATAACACTTCACAACCAACTTTAGGCATTATTGCCTCAAACATCCAATGAATTAATCTAAATGACAACTATCGATCAATGAATTTATCTTTCGAAATCAAGGGAATGAAACGAGCTGCAAATGACTAGTAAAGTACTTCTATATCACTAGAAAAGAAGAGAGCTTATAATTATTTAATTGGAAACAAATCTAATGAAATGTCAAATGAGAAACGTAATGTGTGATTGGTAAAAAAGAAATCAAATCAAGTTAACACGAGCATTTAAATAAGTTTTATATGTATTTTAATCATAATCGTGCAACTAAAGATTGGAGGATCAATCATTTAAAAAAGCTTAACTATATACATGGGAAATGAACAAGTTACAAACAAACATTAAACGACACTAGTTCTAGCAAGGATAGCTTTTGCTTTTTGTAATAACCATAAATTCAATAGAATTTTGATACTCAAGCCTTCTAAACACACTCTCGAACCAATAAAATCAAATGTGATTATAATGTTCAATGGAATCACATTACTCGATCACACATGAAACATAGGATCTATTGTTTAATCGAAACCAAAACTAAACAAGACACCGCACGAAACACCCTTAAAATTAATCGACTTCTGGCCAAAACTTTTCCATAACACTTCACAACCAACTTTAGACATTATTGCCTCAACATCCAATGAATTAATCTAAATGAAAACTATCGATCAATGAATTCCTCTTTCGAAATCAAGGGAATGAAACGAGGTGTAAATGACCAGTTAAGTACTTGTATATCACTAGAAAAGAAGAGAGCTTATAATTACAGTGGAAACAAATCTAGTGAAATGTCAAATGAGAAACGTAATGTGTGATTGGTAAAAAAGAAATCAAATCAAGTTAACACGAGCATTTAAAAAAGTTTTACTTGTGTTTAATCATAATCATGCAACTAAAGATTGGAGAATCAATTATTAAAAAAATCTTAAATATATAAATGGGAAATGAACAAGTTACAACAAACATTAAACGACACTAGTTCTCTAGCATAGCTTTTGCTTTTTGTAATAACCATAAGTTCAATGGAATTTTGATACTCAAGCCTTCTAAACACACTCTCGAACCAATCAAATAAAATGTGATTATAATGTTCAATGGAATCACATTAATCGATCACACATCAAACATAGGACCTATTGTTTAACCGAAAACAAAACTAAACAAGACACCACACGAAACACCCTTAAAATTAATCCACTTCTGCCCAAAACTTTTCCATAACACTTCACAACCAACTTTAGACATTATTGCCTCAACATCCAATGAATTAATCTAAATGACAACTATCTATCAATGAATTCCTCTTTCGAAATCAAGGGAAGGAAACGAGGTGCAAATGACCAGTAAAGTACTTGTATATCACTAGAAAAGAAGAGAGCTTATGATTATTTAAGTGGAAACAAATCTAGTGAAATGTCAAATGAGAAACGTAATGTGTGATTGGTAAAAAAGAAATCAAATCAAGTTAACACGAGCATTTAAAAAAGTTTTACTTGTGTTTAATCATAATCATGCAACTAAAGATTGGAGAATCAATTATTAAAAAAATCTTAAATATATAAATGGGAAATGAACAAGTTACAAACAAACATTAAACGACACTAGTTCTAGCAAGGATAGCTTTTGCTTTTTGTAATAACCATAAGTTCAATGGAATTTTGATACTCAAGCCTTCTAAACACACTCTCGAACCAATCAAATAAAATGTGATTATAATGTTTAATGGAATCACATTAATCGATCACACATCAAACATTGGACCTATTGTTTAACCGAAAACAAAACTAAACAAGACACCACACGAAACACCCTTAAAATTAATCCACTTCTGCCCAAAACTTTTCCATAACACTTCACAACCACTTTAGACATTATTGCCTCAACATCCAATGATTAATCTAAATGACAACTATCTATCAATGAATTCCTCTTTCGAAATCAGGGAAGGAAACGAGGTGTAAATGACCAGTAAAGTACTTGTATATCACTAGAAAAAAGAGAGCTTATGATTATTTAAGTGGAAACAAATCTAGTGAAATGTCAAATGAGAAACGTAATGTGTGATTGGTAAAAAAGAAATCAAATCAAGTTAACACGAGCTTTTAAAAAAGTTTTACTTGTGTTTAATCATAATCGTGCAACTAAAGATTGGAGAATCAATTATTAAAAAAATCTTAATATATAATGGGAATGAACAAGTTACAAACAAACATTAAACGACACTAGTTCTAGCAAGGATAGCTTTTGCTTTTTGTAATAACCATAAATTCAATGGAATTTTGATACTCAAGCCTTCTAAACACACTATCAAACCAATCAAATCAAATGTGATTATAATGTTTAATGGAATCACATTAATTGATCACACATGGAGCATAGGATCTATTGTTTAGTTGAAACCAAAACTATAGAAGACACCACACGAAACACCCTTAAAATTAACCCACTTCTGCCCAAAACTTATCCATAACACTTCACAACCAACTTTAAACATTATTGCCTCAAACATCCAATGAATTAATATAAATGACAACTATCGATCAATGAATTCCTCTTTCGAAATCAAGGGAAGGAAACGAGGTGCAAATGACCAGTAAAGTACTTGTATATCACTAGAAAAGAAGAGAGCTTATGATTATTTAAGTGGAAACAAATCTAATGAAATGTCAAATGAGAAACGTAATGTGTGATTGGTTAAAAAGAAATCAAATCAAGTTACACATGAGCATTTAAATAAGTTTTACTTGTATTTTAATCATAATCGTGCAACTAAAGCTTGGAGCATCAATTATTTAAAAAAGCTTAACTATATACATGAGAAATGAACAAGTTATAAACAAACATTACGACACTAGTAGCAAGGATAGCTTTTGCTTTTTGTAATAACCATAAATTCAATGGAATTTTGATACTCAAGCTTTCTAAACACACTCTCGAACCAATCAAATCAAATGTAATTATAATGTTCAATGGAATCACATTAATCGATCACACATGGAACATAGGATTTATTGTTTAATTGAAACCAAAACTAAACAAGACACCACACGAAACACCTTAAAATTAACCCACTTCTGCCCAAAACTTATCCATAACACTTCACAAGCAACTTAGACATTATTGCCTCAACATCCAATGAATTAATCTAAAGGACAACTATCGATCAATAATTCCTCTTTCGAAATCAAGGGAATGAGACGAGGTACAAATGACCAGTAAAGTACTTGTATATCACTAGAAAAGAAGTGAGATTATAATTACAGTGGAAACAAATCTAATGAGATGTCAACAGAAACGTAATGTGTGGTTGGTTAAAAAGAAATCAAATCAAGTTAACATGAGCATTTAAATAAGTTTTATATGAATTTTAATCATAATCATGCAACTAAAGATTGGAGCATCAATTATTTAAAAAAGCTTAACTATGTACATGGGAAATGAACAAGTTACAAACAAACATTAAATGACACTAGTTCTAGCAAGGATAGCTTTTGCTTTTTGTAATAACCATAAATTCAATGGAATTTTGATACTCAAGCCTTCTAAACACACTCTCAAACCAATCAAATCAAATGTGATTATAATGTTTAATGGAATCACATTAATCGATCACACATGGAACATAGGATTTATTGTTTAATCGAAACCAAAACTAAAGAAGACACCACACGAAACACCGTTAAAATTAACCCACTTCTGCCCAAAACTTATCCATAATACCTCACAACCATCTTTAGACATTATTGCCTCAAACATCCAATGAATTACTCTAAATGACAACTATCGATCAATGAATTCTCTTCGAAATCAAGGGAATGAAACGAGGTGCAAATGACCAGTAAAGTACTTGTATATCACTAGAAAGGATGAGAGATTATAATTACAGTGGAAACAAATCTAATAAAATGTCAAACGAGAAACCTAATGTGTGATTTGTTAAGAAGAAATCAAATCAAGTTAACATGAGCATTTAAATAAGTTTTACTTGTATTTTATCATAATCGTGCAACTAAAGATTAGAGCATCAATTATTTAAAAAAGCTTAACTATGTACATGGGAAATGAACAAGTTACAAACAAACATTAAACGACACTAGTTCTAGCAAGGATAGCTTTTGCTTTTTGTAATAACCATAAATTCAATGGAATTTTGATACTCAAGCCTTCTAAACACACTCTCGAACCAATCAAATCAAATGTGATTATAATGTTCAATGGAATCACATTAATCTATCACGCATGGAACATAGGATCTATTGTTTAATCGAAACCAAAACTAAAGAAGACACCACACGAACACCGTTAAAATTAACCCACTTCTGCCCAAAACTTATCCATAACACCTCACAACCATCTTTAGACATTATTGCCTCAAACATCCAATGAATTACTCTAAATGACAACTATCGATCAATGAATCTTCTGTCGAAATCAAGGGAATGAAACGTGTAGGATTCTGTGTGCCCAAGATACTTAGAATATTGATGTGGTTAGTACGTTATGATCCAAGTGGGTTATACCCTATAACAAGCTTAGCAAACACCAATTGATATTTAATTGATGATATGATCATGCAATTAAATATTTACACCAAAATTAGAAAAAAAATAAGTTTTCTAAATAAGTTGCATATGAGATGGCACAAATTATTAGTACATCTTGTTCAATTATTATTTGTAATGTTATTTAAAAGTGTTAAATAACATCACAATTAATTATGGTGTGTATGGGTGATACAATAAAAGGTTAATTGGATTTCTAGGTACAAGACAAGTTATTATGTATTGTGTGATAGTTTAAGAGGGAAAGGACCCCTTTCAAACTCATATTCGGCCGCCCCCCCCATCCATGTGATTGGCTCCTTAGCCTCCTTGAAACTACACACAAAATAATACAAGTCTTGTACTCCATCCTCTCAAGAGACACACTACATGCAACTAAGAAAAATCTCCCTCTCTCCCTCTCAAAAGTTACGGACCACAGCAGTCCTTTTGGAAGGTTTTTGAGCTGATTTTTGGTGTCCTCTACCTAGCAAGAGTGGTGTTTGATCAAGGGCTTGGGGTATACAAAGCTTGAGGACATCTCCACTTGAAGTCTTGGCCAATCTAAGCATCCAAAATCCCTTTTTCTTGGTCGTTTTTGCTGCTGAAAAAGGTAGTAATCACAACTCTATGAAGCTGTGATTTTATGTGCATTTTCATATATTTATAGCTTGTTCATTCACATATTAAAGATCCTTTGATTTTGGGTTTGTATTAAGCACTTGTATGGTCACTTAAAGAACATATTTTAAGCTTGAAAATCATTTTAAAGCTATACCTCCGCTGCGTTTTTCAGAATGTTTAATCGGTTAAACTTCGTTTTGTGTTCATCTAAACCCGTCAAATGGCATCTAGAGCCGGTTATGTGGATGACTTGCTTGCTTTGTCCTTTAAAATAGGTTTTAAAGGATGATAATAAACTCATTATAAGCTGATTTGGGGCTGATATGTTTCTGTTTTGTTGAATCCCCAACTTTCAAGATTATATTTTACATGCTTGAGATTAATCTTGAAAGATATATATGTTGATATGTTATGTTGTTTGGACAACATCTAACCCGAATTTTTCAGTTCATGTTGGCTGAAAAATCGTTGGTTTTGAGGGGATTCATGGTTATTTTTGGATGATATTATGGATGCTTATTTTAGTGCATAACCTAGCCTTTGACCTTGTGTTGGTTGGATGTTTGTAATGGTTGTATTCATTCATTCAATTGGGTTGTATTATCTATTGTTTGTGTTTTGTTTCAAGTGTAATTTATTTATTATTGGGTTGTAATAAATAGATTAGGTGTAATTTCATTATACTAGATATCTTGTATTAGGACTTTATATCTTGTAATATGAAGACATACACATTGGAAGCACAAAGGAAGGTCATAAAAGAAACATGGAGCATTTTGGATGCGGTTTCAAGTGGGAGGCTTTTGGAAGCTTTCTATGTGATTTGTATTTGACCCTTAGAAATGCCCTATGGACCACACTTGTGATGGCAAACAAGTGTGGATCACCTTAGATGCTATGGTTATGCACATATGCATGTATGGTTGTTCATGTTTATGTATGGTTGATATTTTGACATGCGCTACAATCTAGTTAACCTACTTAACAAGCTAAAATGTTGGTTCTTAATCATTAAAAGTTAATAAAAAGGTTATTAAAATGATTTAATGATTTTAAGGATTAAATAGTTTTAATCAAAGAACCATTGGGTACCTTGTATTTGAAAGCATGCAAATACAAGTACATAGTGCTTTCTAATTAGTATTGTGAAAATCTAAATCCTTTTGAAAACAAGTTTACACCATCCTTTTATACAACACTTAGGTTACTTGCAAAATCTTAGTGGGATAAAGGTCACCTAACCACTTTGAGAGAACTTGTAACTTGAGGTGAGAGTACCATGTTTGTGGGATAAAGGTCACCTAACTACTTATGTGGTAAACTCACACGTGTGTGTAAGTAGGACGACTTGATTTGTAAAATATATTAAATGGATCACCTAAAATATGTTTTACAAAGGTATTGATGGGATAAACATGTCGTTATAAACATAAGATGTTCAAACGATCCCATACCACTAGAAATTGCAATAGGTTGCAATTGTCATTCATGACTACCTTGTTAATTTAAATAATGGGATAAAGGTCACCTAACCAATATTTAAATGTATCGTGGATTCTAAATTTTATTTATTAATCGTCTATGAGACATAAATCTAAATGACAACTATCGATCATGAATTTATCTTTCGAAATCAAGGGAATGAAACGAGCTGCAAAAGACCAGTAAAGTACTTGTATATCACTAGAAAAGAAGAGAGCTAATAATTATTTAAGTGGAAACAAATCTAATGAAATATCAAATGGGAAACATAATGTGTGATTGGTAAAAATGAAATCAAATCAAGTTAACACGAGCATTTAAATAAGCTTTACTTGAGTTTAATCATAATGGTGCAACTAAAGATTGGAGCATCAATTATTTAAAAAAGCTTAACTATATAAATGGGAAATGAACAAGTTACAAACAAACATTAAACGACACTAGTTCTAGCAAGGATAGCTTTTGCTTTTTGTAATAACCATAAATTCAATGGAATTTTGATACTCAAGCCTTCTAAACACACTCTCAAACCAATCAAATCAAATGTGATTATAATGTTTAATGGAATCACATTAATCGATCACACATGGAACATAGGATTTATTGTTTAATCGAAACCAAAACTAAAGAAGACACCACACGAAACACCGTTAAAATTAACCCACTTCTGCCCAAAACTTATCCATAATACCTCACAACCATCTTTAGACATTATTGCCTCAAACATCCAATGAATTACTCTAAATGACAACTATCGATCAATGAATTCTTCTTTCGAAATCAAGGGAATGAAACGAGGTGCAAATGACCAGTAAAGTACTTGTATATAACTAGAAAGGATGAGAGATTATAATTACAGTGGAAACAAATCTAATAAAATGTCAAACGAGAAACCTAATGTGTGATTTGTTAAGAAGAAATCAAATCAAGTTAACATGAGCATTTAAATAAGTTTTACTTGTATTTTAATCATAATCGTGCAACTAAAGATTAGAGCATCAATTATTTAAAAAAGCTTAACTATGTACATGGGAAATGAACAAGTTACAAACAAACATTAAACGACACTAGTTCTAGCAAGGATAGCTTTTGCTTTTTGTAATAACCATAAATTCAATGGAATTTTGATACTCAAGCCTTCTAAACACACTCTCGAACCAATCAAATCAAATGTGATTATAATGTTCAATGGAATCACATTAATCTATCACGCATGGAACATAGGATCTATTGTTTAATCGAAACCAAAACTAAAGAAGACACCCACGAAACACCGTTAAAATTAACCCACTTCTGCCCAAAACTTATCCATAACACCTCACAACCATCTTTAGACATTATTGCCTCAAACATCCAATGAATTACTCTAAATGACAACTATCGATCAATGAATTCTTCTGTCGAAATCAAGGGAATGAAACGTGTAGGATTCTGTGTGCCCAAGATACTTAGAATATTGATGTGGTTAGTACGTTATGATCCAAGTGGGTTATACCCTATAACAAGCTTAGCAAACACCAATTGATATTTAATTGATGATATGATCATGCAATTAAATATTTACACCAAAATTAGAAAAAAAATAAGTTTTCTAAATAAGTTGCATATGAGATGGCACAAATTATTAGTACATCTTGTTCAATTATTATTTGTAATGTTATTTAAAAGTGTTAATAACATCACAAATTAATTATGGTGTGTATGGGTGATACAATTAAAAGGTTAATTGGATTTCTAGGTACAAGACAAGTTATTATGTATTGTGTGATAGTTAAGAGGGAAAGGACCCCTTTCAAACTCATATTCGGCCGCCCCCCCCATCCATGTGATTGGCTCCTTAGCCTCCTTGAAACTACACACAAAATAATACAAGTCTTGTACTCCATCCTCTCAAGAGACACACTACATGCAACTAAGAAAAATCTCCCTCTCTCCCTCTCAAAAGTTACGGACCACAGCAGTCCTTTTGGAAGGTTTTTGAGCTGATTTTTGGTGTCCTCTACCTAGCAAGAGTGGTGTTTGATCAAGGGCTTGGGGTATACAAAGCTTGAGGACATCTCCACTTGAAGTCTTGGCCAATCTAAGCATCCAAAATCCCTTTTTCTTTGGTCGTTTTTGCTGCTGAAAAAGGTAGTAATCACAACTCTATGAAGCTGTGATTTTATGTGCATTTTCAATATTTATAGCTTGTTCATTCACATATTAAAGATCCTTTGATTTTGGGTTTGTATTAAGCACTTGTATGGTCACTTAAAGAACATATTTTAAGCTTGAAAATCATTTTAAAGCTATACCTCCGCTGCGTTTTTCAGAATGTTTAATCGGTTAAACTTCGTTTTGTGTTCATCTAACCCGTCAAATGGCATCTAGAGCCGGTTATGTGGATGACTTGCTTGCTTTGTCCTTTAAAATAGGTTTTAAAGGATGATAATAAACTCATTATAAGCTGATTTGGGGCTGATATGTTTCTGTTTTGTTGAATCCCCAACTTTCAAGATTATATTTTACATGCTTGAGATTAAATCTTGAAAGATTATATGTTGATATGTTATGTTGTTTGGACAACATCTAAACCCGAATTTTTCAGTTCATGTTGGCTGAAAAATCGTTGGTTTTGAGGGGATTCATGGTTATTTTTGGATGATATTATGGATGCTTATTTTAGTGCATAACCTAGCCTTTGACCTTGTTGGTTGGATGTTTGTAATGGTTGTTCATTCATTCAATTGGGTTGTATTATCTATTGTTGTGTTTTTGTTTCAAGTGTAATTTATTTATTATTGGGTTGTAATAAATAGATTAGGTGTAATTTCATTATACTAGATATCTTGTATTAGGACTTTATATCTTGTAATATGAAGACATACACATTGGAAGCACAAAGGAAGGTCATAAAAGAAACATGGAGCATTTTGGATGCGGTTTCAAGTGGGAGGCTTTTGGAAGCTTTCTATGTGATTTGTATTTGACCCTTAGAAATGCCCTATGGACCACACTTGTGATGGCAAACAAGTGTGGATCACCTTAGATGCTATGGTTATGCACATATGCATGTATGGTTGTTCATGTTTATGTATGGTTGATATTTTGACATGCGCTACAATCTAGTTAACCTACTTAACAAGCTAAAATGTTGGTTCTTAATCATTAAAAGTTAATAAAAAGGTTATTAAAATGATTTAATGATTTTAAGGATTAAATAGTTTTAATCAAAGAACCATTGGGTACCTTGTATTTGAAAGCATGCAAATACAAGTACATAGTGCTTTCTAATTAGTATTGTGAAAATCTAAATCCTTTTGAAAACAAGTTTACACCATCCTTTTATACAACACTTAGGTTACTTGCAAAATCTTAGTGGGATAAAGGTCACCTAACCACTTTACTTGTAACTTGAGAGAACTTGTAACTTGAGGTGAGAGTACCATGTTTGTGGGATAAAGGTCACCTAACTACTTATGTGGTAAACTCACACGTGTGTGTAAGTAGGACGACTTGATTTGTAAAATATATTAAATGGATCACCTAAAATATGTTTTACAAAGGTATTGATGGGATAAACATGTCGTTATAAACATAAGATGTTCAAACGATCCCATACCACTAGAAATTGCAATAGGTTGCAATTGTCATTCATGACTACCTTGTTAATTTAAATAATGGGATAAAGGTCACCTAACCAATATTTAAATGTATCGTTGGATTCTAAATTTTATTTATTAATCGTCTATGAGACATAAATCTAAATGACAACTATCGATCAATGAATTTATCTTTCGAAATCAAGGGAATGAAACGAGCTGCAAAAGACCAGTAAAGTACTTGTATATCACTAGAAAAGAAGAGAGCTAATAATTATTTAAGTGGAAACAAATCTAATGAAATATCAAATGGGAAACTAATGTGTGATTGGTAAAAATGAAATCAAATCAAGTTAACACGAGCATTTAAATAAGTTTTACTTGTGTTAATCATAATGGTGCAACTAAAGATTGGAGCATCAATTATTAAAAAAGCTTAACTATGTACATGGGAAATGAACAAGTTACAAACAAACATTAAACGACACTAGTTCTAGCAAGGATAGCTTTTGCTTTTTGTAATAACCATAAATTCAATGGAATTTTGATACTCAAGCCTTCTAAACACACTCTCGAACCAATCAAATCAAATGTGATTATAATGTTCAATGGAATCACATTAATCTATCACGCATGGAACATAGGATCTATTGTTTAATCGAAACCAAAACTAAAGAAGACACCACACGAAACACCGTTAAAATTAACCCACTTCTGCCCAAAACTTATCCATAACACCTCACAACCATCTTTAGACATTATTGCCTCAAACATCCAATGAATTACTCTAAATGACAACTATCGATCAATGAATTCTTCTGTCGAAATCAAGGGAATGAAACGTGTAGGATTCTGTGTGCCCAAGATACTTAGAATATTGATGTGGTTAGTACGTTATGATCCAAGTCGGGTTATACCCTATAACAAGCTTAGCAAACACCAATTGATATTAATTGATGATATGATCATGCAATTAAATATTTACACCAAAATTAGAAAAAAAATAAGTTTTCTAAATAAGTTGCATATGAGATGGCACAAATTATTAGTACATCTTGTTCAATTAATTTATTTGTAATGTTATTTAAAAGTGTTAAATAACATCACAAATTAATTATGGTGTGTATGGGTGATACAATAAAAGGTTAATTGGATTTCTAGGTACAAGACAAGTTATTATGTATTGTGTGATAGTTTAAGAGGGAAAGGACCCCTTTCAAACTCATATTCGGCCGCCCCCCCCATCCATGTGATTGGCTCCTTAGCCTCCTTGAAACTACACACAAAATAATACAAGTCTTGTACTCCATCCTCTCAAGAGACACACTACATGCAACTAAGAAAAATCTCCCTCTCTCCCTCTCAAAAGTTACGGACCACAGCAGTCCTTTTGGAAGGTTTTTGAGCTGATTTTTGGTGTCCTCTACCTAGCAAGAGTGGTGTTTGATCAAGGGCTTGGGGTATACAAAGCTTGAGGACATCTCCACTTGAAGTCTTGGCCAATCTAAGCATCCAAAATCCCTTTTTCTTGGTCGTTTTTGCTGCTGAAAAAGGTAGTAATCACAACTCTATGAAGCTGTGATTTTATGTGCATTTTCATATATTTATAGCTTGTTCATTCACATATTAAAGATCCTTTGATTTTGGGTTTGTATTAAGCACTTGTATGGTCACTTAAAGAACATATTTTAAGCTTGAAAATCATTTTAAAGCTATACCTCCGCTGCGTTTTTCAGAATGTTTAATCGGTTAAACTTCGTTTTGTGTTCATCTAAACCCGTCAAATGGCATCTAGAGCCGGTTATGTGGATGACTTGCTTGCTTTGTCCTTTAAAATAGGTTTTAAAGGATGATAATAAACTCATTATAAGCTGATTTGGGGCTGATATGTTTCTGTTTTGTTGAATCCCCAACTTTCAAGATTATATTTTACATGCTTGAGATTAAATCTTGAAAGATTATATGTTGATATGTTATGTTGTTTGGACAACATCTAAACCCGAATTTTTCAGTTCATGTTGGCTGAAAAATCGTTGGTTTTGAGGGGATTCATGGTTATTTTTGGATGATATTATGGATGCTTATTTTAGTGCATAACCTAGCCTTTGACCTTGTGTTGGTTGGATGTTTGTAATGGTTGTATTCATTCATTCAATGGGTTGTATTATCTATTGTTTGTGTTTTGTTTCAAGTGTAATTTATTTATTATTGGGTTGTAATAAATAGATTAGGTGTAATTTCATTATACTAGATATCTTGTATTAGGACTTTATATCTTGTAATATGAAGACATACACATTGGAAGCACAAAGGAAGGTCATAAAAGAAACATGGAGCATTTTGGATGCGGTTTCAAGTGGGAGGCTTTTGGAAGCTTTCTATGTGATTTGTATTTGACCCTTAGAAATGCCCTATGGACCACACTTGTGATGGCAAACAAGTGTGGATCACCTTAGATGCTATGGTTATGCACATATGCATGTATGGTTGTTCATGTTTATGTATGGTTGATATTTTGACATGCGCTACAATCTAGTTAACCTACTTAACAAGCTAAAATGTTGGTTCTTAATCATTAAAAGTTAATAAAAAGGTTATTAAAATGATTTAATGATTTTAAGGATTAAATAGTTTTAATCAAAGAACCATTGGGTACCTTGTATTTGAAAGCATGCAAATACAAGTACATAGTGCTTTCTAATTAGTATTGTGAAAATCTAAATCCTTTTGAAAACAAGTTTACACCATCCTTTTATACAACACTTAGGTTACTTGCAAAATCTTAGTGGGATAAAGGTCACCTAACCACTTTGAGAGAACTTGTAACTTGAGGTGAGAGTACCATGTTTGTGGGATAAAGGTCACCTAACTACTTATGTGGTAAACTCACACGTGTGTGTAAGTAGGACGACTTGATTTGTAAAATATATTAAATGGATCACCTAAAATATGTTTTACAAAGGTATTGATGGGATAAACATGTCGTTATAAACATAAGATGTTCAAACGATCCCATACCACTAGAAATTGCAATAGGTTGCAATTGTCATTCATGACTACCTTGTTAATTTAAATAATGGGATAAAGGTCACCTAACCAATATTTAAATGTATCGTTGGATTCTAAATTTTATTTATTAATCGTCTATGAGACATAAATCTAAATGACAACTATCGATCAATGAATTTATCTTTCGAAATCAAGGGAATGAAACGAGCTGCAAAAGACCAGTAAAGTACTTGTATATCACTAGAAAAGAAGAGAGCTAATAATTATTTAAGTGGAAACAAATCTAATGAAATATCAAATGGGAAACATAATGTGTGATTGGTAAAAATGAAATCAAATCAAGTTAACACGAGCATTTAAATAAGTTTTACTTGTGTTTAATCATAATGGTGCAACTAAAGATTGGAGCATCAATTATTTAAAAAAGCTTAACTATATAAATGGGAAATGAACAAGTTACAAACAAACATTAAACGACACTAGTTCTAGCAAGGATAGCTTTTGCTTTTTGTAATAACCATAAATTCAATGGGATTTTGATACTCAAGCCTTCTAAACACACTATCAAACCAATCAAATCAAATGTGATTATAATGTTTAATGAAATCACATTAATTGATCACACATGGAGCATAGGATCTATTGTTTAATCGAAACCAAAACTAAAGAAGACACCACACGAAACAACCTTAAAATTAACCCACTTCTGCCCAAAACTTATCCATAACACTTCACAACCAACTTTAGACATTATTGCCTCAAACATCCAATGAATTAATCTAAATGACAACTATCGATCAATGAATTCCTCTTTCGAAATCAAGGGAATGAAACGAGGTGCAAATGACCAGTAAAGTACTTGTATATCACTAAAAAGGAAGAGATATTATAATTACAGTGGAAACAAATCTAATAAAATGTCAAACGAGAAACCTAATGTGTGATTGGTTAAAAAGAAATCAAATCAAGTTAACATGAGCATTTAAATAAGTTTTACTTGTATTTTAATCATAATCGTGCAACTAAATATTGGAGCATCAATTATTTAAAAAAGCTTAACTATATACATGGGAAATGAACAAGCTACAAACAAACATTAAACGACACTAGTTCTTGCAAGGATAGCTTTTGCTTTTTGTAATAACCATAAATTCAATAGAATTTTGATACTCAATGTCACACCCTCAGAATCCACTTGCGGAATTTTACCGCGAGGCGTGTGAACAAACCACGATCACAGTCAATAGTTACTCAGAACGACTCTATATGCCATAATTTAAACAAAATCAACCAAAATACAAACTTTAAACAATGCGGAAGCATTTTGAAAACAACCCAAGGCAATGAAAGTATAACTAAGGCAAAACAGGTGCCAACCCAAAAGAGTAAACCATAATTATTAAAATACTAAAATTGTCTTGAAGTTCGTGTCTTAGAATGCAGTGAACCATGCAGTGCTCCTATGGCAAGCAAGCTAATGACCTGAGAATAGCATACTAAAAATGTCAACACAACGGTTGGTGAGTTCAAGAGATATTCAAACATAAACAGTTTAATAATAGCGATATAAAAACAGTGCATTGCAACAGATAGCT
This sequence comes from Flaveria trinervia, assembly GCA_025506515.1. NCBI lineage: Eukaryota > Viridiplantae > Streptophyta > Magnoliopsida > Asterales > Asteraceae > Flaveria > Flaveria trinervia. The sequence continues at coordinate 13,798 of JACCIX010001096.1, read as the reverse complement.
AGTCCGTTAACAGTAAATATTATTTCATAGTGATTTCGCAATTGAAGCTGACTGTGTTGCGTTGTTGCCTCCTGCCATGACTTAACAGGTCGTGACAATGTTCATTAGGACAACTTGCACCCGGTTGACCTCGAGTCACACAGGTGGGGCTCGTCAGACCCAGTAGTACTACCCAATTTCCCCGCTAATCAATATCAACAATTCGAAAGTGTGAGGACTTTCCATGATATCAACACTATATAATATTGTACACAACTTAAATACATAAAGCGTTCGTGATTTACCAGTATGCTATCTCCCCCAAAGAGAGTAAATAAAAAGTGGGGCATGAACTCACCTGATGTATGCAAAGAGTACTTAGGGTTTATTTGAGAGACGAGAGGATAGCCAACCTTCAAAGGTTACCTAGATCATGTGAGTACATAAGTACGTGTAAATGAAAGACATGTGAAACCTAAGCATACCAAAACCAAAGACTCAAGCTTTCAGAAAAATAGACACGTTTGACCTAGTTGACCCGTTTGACCCGTTGGTGACATTATGAGTTATAATTCAAATAAAGCCAATGAGCACATATAACATACATGATTAACATTCAAATAGTATCATACACATGCTACATTATCCATACATAACACTTAAATCATAGCCATGCCATAGCATACAACATACACCATAATCATTACTCACCAAACCCAACATGATATCCTAGCAACTAATCAACACCAACATCATACATGATCACCAAAGTCCAAATATCACCCATGATTATCCAAGCATGCCTACAACTAATTTAACACGTTCTATCACACTAGAATTTATCCTTGAACATACTAGCAGGCTCCTATCATCCCAAACATGATCGGAACATCATACTTCAACGTTTACACGAATAAAGTTTCCCTTTTGGGAAAGAACATCCCAAAATCTATCAAACATCCAAAGCATACATGAATTCATCAATAATATACCAATTCAAGCTCATATTAACACCTAAGCATGATCAACCACATCCAAACATCATAACTCATCAATTCATATCCAAAAGTTACTATCTTTAGTAATGTATGAACTATAACATGTGTTCTTGAATTCCCAATGATCACAACATCAATCTAACATCTAATCATCACCATGAACACATCCATAACATCAATTCATCAATAATTCAACGTTACATGCAAGATAAAGTTACTATTCTTAGTAAGCTATGAACATCAACACCAAATCATCAATTTCTTGCAAGATCCATGATTCCTAACATTCATACAACTTATTAATCATCACACATTCATCAAACAATCATCATTCATCCATAATCATGCCCAAAATCGATTAGGGTTTTTGACTAGAATCAAAACCCATGATTAAACCACTAAAAACATGTAATTCATCCATGATCGACGTTAACTAACATGTATTCAACATAACTACCATATAAACATCATCATACAACATCAATTTAGACCTCATGAAGACCCAATTTCGAAATTAGGTTCGGCCATATGCAAGAAACTCACAAAAACATGAAAAATCTAACCTTTAAACGTGTAATGTAACAAAATTGAGACTTGTAATATGTTGTATGCCTTGAGATCGATCAAATCCAATGTGTTCTTGCTCAATCTTGATCAAAATCGCAGGTTTGAGAGGTGAGGAGGTGAAGTTGCGGCCGATTTAGGTTTGGGGGGGTTTGGAATTGTTTTACTTATTTAATTTACATATTTACCCTTTAAACCCTTGTGTTTTGGTATTTTATAAAAACTAGGCTTTAAACTCTTTTTAAAATGTCTTTAACTTAAAAATATAAAGATATGAACTAATAATTTATTACATAATTTATCTTTGCAAAAACCCAAGACATACGAACAAATAGGCAAGTTTCCGCTTACGCGATTAATTTCCACAATCAACAATCAAATCGCGTAAACACATAATTTTACACAATACTCACATAATCAATTAATTATCATTAGTTTAACATTATTAATTATTATTAAGTCACCAACGTTTAACGACAACTAGTGTGTGCTCACGACACGTGTATGCAAGACTTAACAGAACTAACGGAGTTTGGTAACGTAAAATTACGGATGTCACATTATCCCCATGTTGAAAGAATTTTCGTCTCGAAAATTGTGTTACATGGTGAAAGTGTTCTATCACTGGTCTACTGCATTGGCACACAGAAATCGAAATCGAGTGAGTTTTGGATGAGTTGTCACATCATCCCCATGTTGAAAGAAATTTCGTCCCGAAATTTAAATCAATACCTTCGTCTGCAGACATCGTCTTCTCGAATAGTTGAGGGTACTTAAGCTTCATTTGATCTTCCGTTCCCATGTGAATTCCGGTCCACGTCGCGAATTCCAACGGATCTTGACAATGGGTATTTTACTTTGCTTAAGTGTTTTCACCTCACGGTCCATCACCTCAACTGGTTCTTCAATAAAACGCAATTGTTCATCCACCTGAATTTTCTCCAATGGTAGGACCATTGTTTCATCAGCTATACACTTCTTTAAGTTTGAAACGTGGAACACATCGTGGATTCCGCTTAACGAATCTGGTAAGGCTAGTCGATAGGCCATTGGACCTATTCTTTCCACTATTTCAAATGGTCAACGTACCTCGGATTTAGCTTTCCTCTCTTGCCAAATCGAACTACACCTTTCCATGGTGAGACTTTCAACAAAACCTTGTCACCAACCTGGAACTCTAAAGGTTTCCGTCTCCTGTCAGCATAACTCTTCTGTCTGGCGTGCTGCAGCCATACGGTTACGTATCTGTACAATCTTCTCAGTTGTTTCATGGATTAACTCGGGACCAGTCAGTTGACTATCGCCAATTTCTGCCTAGCAAATCGGTGATCTACACTTTCTCCCATACAGCGCCTCGAAAGGTGCTGCCTGTATACTAGTGTGATAACTGTTGTTATAAGAAAACTCCACCAATGGCAGGTGAATTACCCAGTTACTCCCGAAGTCAATCACACAGGCACGTAGCATATCTTCTAACGTCTGTATGGTACGCTCACTCTGGCCATCCGTCTGTGGGTGATATGCAGTACTCATATCCAATCGTGTATCCAAAGATTTCTGCAAAGATTGCCAGAAATGTGACGTGAAACGAGCGTCACGGTCAGAGATAATTGAGATCGGTACACCGTGTCTCGAAATGATCTCCTTGAGGTACAGGCGAGTTAATTTCTCCATCTTGTCGGTTTCCTTTATTGCAAGGAAATGAGCAGACTTTGTCAATCGATCCACAATAACCCATATCGTGTCACAACCAGTACTAGTCCGGGGTAGCTTAGTAATAAAATCCATGGAGATTGGTTCCCATTTCCACATTGGAATCTCGGGTTGTTGTAACAGTCCGGATGGTTTTTGATATTCTACTTTTACCTTCGAGCAGGTCAAACACTTGCTCACATACGTAGCACATCCACTTTCATGATGGGCCACCAATAGTGAGCCTTTAGGTCATGATACATCTTGTCGGATCCAGGATGTATAGAATACTTAGATTTGTGTGCCTCGCTCATAACTAAATCTCTTAGATTTCCATGAACAGGCACCCAAAGTCTATCCAGGAAATACCGAATTCCATCCTCTTTCACCACTAGCTGCTTATCCATTCCCCTTAACAATCGGAACCAATATTTTCTACTTTTAAAGCTTCTATCTGTGCCTCCTTAACTTGTTCGGGCAGTTGGGTACTGATAGTAAGCTGTAAAGCTCGCACCCGTTGGGGTTTAGCTATTTGCTTTCTGCTTAAAGCATCGGCAACTACGTTCGCCTTTCCCGGATGATACTTAATTGCACACATCATAATCATTTAGTAGTTCCACCCAACGTCGTTGCCTCATATTCAACTCTTTTTGCTCAAGATATGTTGAAGACTCTTGTGATCGGTGTAGATAGTGCACTTGGTACCGTACAAGTAATGTCTCCAGATCTTTAAGGCAAAAACTACTGCACCCAATTCTAAGTCATGAGTGGTATAGTTCTTCTCATGAACTTTTAGTTGTCTCGACGCGTAGGCTATCACCTTGTCTCGTTGCATCAAGACACAACCCAATCCTTGAATGGATGCATCGCAATACACCACAAAGTCATCTATTCCCTCTGGTAATGCTAATATCGGGGCAGTACAGAGTTTTTGTTTTAGTAATTGGAAAGCTGATTCTTGACTCTCAATCCATTTGTATGTCGTTCCTTTGTGAGTCAAGGCTGTGAGAGGTTGTGTGATCTTAGAAAATCCTTCTATGAATCGGCGGTAATATCCTGCTAATCCTAGAAATTGTCTTATCTCGCTCGGCGTTTTGGGTGTAGTCCAATCTTTATCGCCTTAATTTTGGCAGGATCAACGTGTATTCCTTTCTCATTAACAATATGACCTAGGAATTGTACTTCTCTTATCCAAAAGTCACACTTTGAGAATTTAGCATACAGCTGCTCATTTTTTAACAGTTCCAAGATCATTCGTAAGTGCTCTTCATGCTCCTCCTTGGTCCTAGAGTATATCAGTATATCATCGATGAACACAATGACAAACTGATCCAGATAAGGTTTGCACACGCGGTTCATGAGGTCCATGAACACAGCAGGTGCATTAGTCAACCCAAAAGGCATGACCAAGAACTCATAATGACCATAACGAGTACAAAATGCAGTCTTGGGAATGTCTTCTTCTCGAACTCTGAGTTGATGATAACCAGATCTCAAGTCAATCTTCGAGTAATAGCTTGATCCTTGAAGCTGATCGAACAAGTCGTCAATACGAGGCAAAGGGTATCGGTTCTTGACTGTTACTTTGTTTAACTCTCGATAATCGATGCACATCCGGAATGTGCCATCCTTCTTTAACAAAGAGAACAGGAGCTCCCTAAGGTGATGTACTAGGTCGAATAAAGCCTTTATCCAAAAGCTCCTGAAGTTGTGACGACAACTCCTGTAGTTCGTTTGGTGCTAATCGATAAGGTGCCCTAGCAATCGGAGCTGCGTTGGAGTCAATTCAATCTGGAATTCCACTTGGCGGTGAGGTGGTAATCCAGGTAGATCCTCTGGAAAGTCACGTACTACGGGAATATCCTCTATTCTCTTTTCTCCTACCTGCTTGTCGGTTACAAGTGCTAGGATAGCCACACGGCCCTTTCGTAACAACTTTTGAGCTTTCATATATGAGATGATGCCTATCACAGCACCACTCCTATCACCTTTGACGGTAAGAGTTTGATCACCAACGGGATCCGTATGATCTTCTCGTGACATATGACTTCCGCTTGCTTGCTAGAGAGCCAATCCATGCCTATCACAACATCAAAACTCCCCAGCGTAACAGGCATGAGATCTATAGCGAAAGTATGACAAGCAAGTTCTATCTTACAATCTTTAAGGATATGCGTTACATGGATTTGTTTACCGTCGGCTAATTCCACAGTGTATTTAGATTCTAAAGCGAGGGTATATCACTTAAAAGACTACAGAATTTTAAGGACACAAAACTCCTATCGCTCCAGTATCAAATGATACCGTAGCAAAACAACCATTAACAGGGAATCTACCAGTAGCAGTTGTAAGATCATTTAGAGCCTCACCTGAGCCAATGACGAAAGCTCTCCCCTGGCTCCATTTTATTGCCGCCATTTCCAGTTCCATTTCCACCATTGTTGTTATTATTACCATTGTTGTTGTTGTTGTTGTTGTTGCCATTTCCGTTCCTCCTTAGTTGTGGCAGTTTCGCTTGTAATGCCCTTCTTTCCCACATTCAAAACAACCTTGGGAGAAAACGGACTCAGTCTCTTACTTGATCCAACAACAACATTCAAAGCAGCACCCTCCAAAGTCCCGGTGGCATACTTTACTTGATCCGCTGGTGGACAGTTACATTTGGAGAAAACGGACTCAGTCTTCTCGAACCAGCGTACAAGCCCTATAACACCCTCTGTACCGCTGTAGGTGTGTGGTTTACAGTCCATGAAGGACTTGTATGTACACACTGGTGGTCCTGTTTTAACACAACACACATTAATCAGACATCCCCTACAGTTATAAAGGATATCAGATTTGTCTTTCTGTCATTGTTTACCTGCTGGCTGACCCGCGTGGGCAGCAGCCACTGCCGCCTGAACATGCTCATTAATTAGAGCAGCCAATTCTGCGGGAGTCATGTTAATAGCACCACCCCCTTGTTCTCCGGTGCCACGTCCACGTCCGCGTCCACGACCACGTCCACGTCCACGGGCGTCCATTCTTTTCACTTTACATTCACAAATACAATAATGAGTAACATCAAACATATTTAACTCATTGAAGCGTAGTAAACATTAAACAAAAGTGTGAGGACTTTTCCATGATATCAACACTATATAATATTATACACAACTTGAATATATAAAGCGTTTGTGATTTACCAGCATGCTATCTCCCCCAAAAGAGATTAAATAAAGAGTGGGGCATGAACTCACCTGATATGCGTATAGATAACTAGGGTTTGACTTGGCAACATAATAGACAGACAACCTTCAGAGGTTACCTAGATCATATAAGTGCATGAGTACGTGTAATCAAAGAACATGTGAAACCCTAAGTACACTACAACCAAGGACTCAAGATTTCAAACAAAACAGACATGTTTGACCTAGTTGACCCGTTTGACCCGTTGGTGACTTTATGTGTTGTAACCATTCAAGTAATCATACACATGTATCATACATTGTTAAGATTCAAATAGATCATACGTATGCTATATCATCCAGGTGTAACACTTAGATCATCATACAACCAAGTATCATACAGGTTATGCGAATCTAGAACATTAACATATCACTAGTTATAACATAACAAACATGTCACACAAAGATCAACCATTCACCACATGCCATGTGAAGCCACTCACGACTTCACATCCTAAACCCTGCCAATCCTACTAAGTAGGGGCCTCAGATTCGCACGCGTGTATGATGATCATAACTATATTCATTATCAATATGCTTTGCATTCAACAACATTCCAACAATCATTACCAGTCCCAAACATGATGTCCTACTACTAAACCACATCTAAATCATACATGATCATAAGTGTCCGAATATCATTCATGATTATCCCAACATCACATACAACCAATTATCATATTCTACCACATTAGAATTCATCCATGATCTAGTAACATGCTCCTAACATCCCAAATATGTTCAAACTACCATCTTTCACATTTTACATAAATAAAGTTTCCCTTTTGGAAAGCACATCCCAAAATCTATCAAATACCCAATATACTCATGGATTCATCAATAACATACCAATTCAAACTCATATCATCATCTAAGCATGATCAACAACATTCAAACATCATAACTCATCAATTCATATCCTAAAAAGTTACTATCTTTAGTAATGTATGAACTATAACATGTGTTCTTGAATTTCCAATGATCACAAAAACAATCTAACATCTAATTATCACCATGAACACATCCATAACATCATATCATCCATAGTTCAACATTACATGCAAATAAAGTTACTATTATTAGTACCTATGAACACCAATTCCAATTCACCAATTTCTTGCAAAATCAATGTATCCTAACATCCATACAACCTATTAATCATCATACATTCATCAAACAATCATCAACTTCACATAAACAAGCCATTTCGAATTAGGGTTTGCATACACCAAAGTTCATGATCAATCCACTAAAAACATATAATTCTTGCATAATCGACGTTAACTAACATGTATACAATCTAACTAACATACTAACATCATCAACCAACATCAATTTCAACTCCATGAAGGCCAATTCACGAATTAGGGTTCGGCCCTAAACAAAAACTCACAAAAACATGAAAAATCTAACCTTTAAACGTGTTATAGCTTGTAATTGATGATTCCAACAAATTATATGCCTTGAAATCGATCCAATTTCGTGTTCCCTGCTTGTTCTTGGCTGATTTCGCAATGGTGAGGGGGTTTAGGGGAGTGTTGTGCGGCCGAATGGGGGGGATTAGGGTTTGGGATTTGTTTTATTTAATTTTAATTTACACATTTACCCTTTTAACCCTTGTAATTTGTATTTTATAAAAACTAAGCTTTAAACTCTTTGTAAAGTGTTTTTAACTTCATAATATAAAGATATAAACTTATGAAAATCATTATATCTTATTTTTATAAAAACACAAGACATACGAATAAATAGGCACGTTTCCGTGTTACGCGATTAATTTTCTAATTAACCTATTAAAAATGTGTAAACACATAAACATAACCCAATACTCACATAATCAATTAGATTCACACCAAATTAAAATTACCCATTATTATTATGTCACGAACGTTAACGGCAATTAGTGTGTGCTCACGACACGTGTATACAGACTTAACGGAACTAACGGAGTTTGGTAACGGAAATTTACCGGATGTCACAAAAACTAAACAAGACACCACACGAAACACCCTTAAACTTAATCCACTTCTGCCCAAAACTTTTCCATAACACTTCACAACCAACTTTAGACATTATTGCCTCAACATCCAATGAATTAATCTAAATGACAACTATCGATCAATGAATTCCTCTTTCGAAATCAAGGGAATGAAACAAGGTGCAAATGACCAGTTAAGTACTTGTATATCACTAGAAAAGAAGAGAGCTTATAATTACAGTGGAAACAAATCTAATGAAATGTCAAATGAGAAACGTAATGTGTGATTGGTAAAAAAGAAATCAAATCAAGTTAACACGAGCATTTTAAAAAGTTTTACTTGTGTTTAATCATAATCGTGCAACTAAAGATTAGAGAATCAATTATTAAAAAAATCTTAAATATATAAATAGGAAATGAACAAGTTATAAACAAACATTAAACGACACTAGTTCTAGCAAGGATAGCTTTTGCTTTTTGTAATAACCATAAATTCAATGGAATTTCGATACTCAAGCCTTCTAAACACACTCTCGAACCAATCAAATCAAATGTGATTATAATGTTCAATGGAATCACATTAATCGATCACACATGGAACATAGGATCTATTGTTTAATCGAAACCAAAACTAAAGAAGACACCACACGAAACACCCTTAAAATTAACCCACTTCTGCCCAAAACTTATCCATAACACTTCACAACCAACTTTAGACATTATTGCCATAAACATCCAATGAATTAATCTAAATGACAACTACCAATCAATGAATTCCTCTTTCGAAATCAAGGGAATGAAACGAGGTGCAATGACCAGTAAAGTACTTGAATATCACAAGAAAAGAAGAGAGCTTATAATTACAGCAGAAACAAATCTAAGGAAATGTCAAATGAGAAACGTAATGTGTGATTGCTAAAAAAGTAATTAAATCAAGTTAACACGAGCATTTAAATAAGTTTTACTTGTGTTTAATCATAATCGTGCAACTAAAGATTGGAGAATCAATTATTTAAATAATCTTAAATATATAAATGGGAAATGAACAAGTTACAAACAAACATTAAACGACACTAGTTCTAGCAAGGATAGCTTTTTCTTTTTGTAATAACCATAAATTCAATGGAATTTTGATACTCAAGCCTTCTAAACACACTCTCGAACCAATCAAATCAAATGTGATTATAATGTTCAATGGAATCACATTAATCGATCCCACATGGAATATAGGATCTATTGTTTAATCGAAACCAATACTAAACAAGACACCACACGAAACACCCTTAAAATTAACCCACTTCTACCCAAAACTTATCCATAACACTTCACAACCAACTTTAGACATTATTGCCTCAAACATCAAATGAATTAATCTAAATGACAACTATCGATCAATGAATTCCTCTTTCGAATCAAGGGAATGAAACGAGGTGCAAATGACCAGTTAAGTACTTATATATCACTAGAAAAGAAGAGAGCTTATAATTACAGTGGAAACAAATCTAATGAAATGTCAAATGAGAAACGTAATGTGTGATTCGTAAAAAGAAATCAAATCAAGTTAACACGAGCATTAAATATGTTTTATATGTAATTTAATCATAATCGCGCAACTAAAGATTGGAGGATCAACTATTTAAAAAAGCTTAACATATACATGGGAAAAGAACAAGTTACAAACAAACATTAAACGACACTAGTTCTAGCAAGGATAGCTTTTGCTTTTTGTAATAACATAAATTCAATAGAATTCTGATACTCAAGCCTTCTAAACACACTCTAGAACCAATCAAATCAAATGTGATTATAATGTTCAATGGAATCACATTAATCGATCACACATGGAACATAGGATCTATTGTTTAACCGAAACCAAAACTAAACAAGACACCACACGAAACACCCTTAAAAAATTAATCCACTTCTGCCCAAAACTTTTCCATAACACTTCACAACCAACTTTAGACATTATTGCCTCAACATCCAGTGAATTAATCTAAATGACAACTATCGATCAATGAATTCCTCTTTCGAAATCAAGGGAATGAAACGAGGTGCAAATGACCAGACCAGTAAGTACTTGTATATCACTAGAAAAGAAGAGAGCTTATAATTACAGTGGAAACAAATCTAATGAAATGTCAAATGAGAAAAGTAATGTGTGATTGGTAAAAAAGAAATCAAATCAAGTTAACACGAGCATTTAAAAACGTTTTACTTGGTTTAATCATAATGGTGCAACTAAAGATTAGAGAATCAATTATTAAAAAAACTTAAATATATAAATGGGAAATGAACAAGTTACAAACAAACATTAAACGACACTAGTTCTAGCAAGGATAGCTTTTGCTTTTTGTAATAACCATAAATTCAATGGAATTTTGATACTCAAGCCTTCTAAACACACTCTCGAACCAATCAAATCAAACGTGATTATAATGTTCAATGGACTCACATTAATCGATCACACATGGAACATAGGATCTATTGTTTAATCGAAACCAAAACTAAACAAGACACCACACGAAACACCCTTAAAATTAACCCAATTCTGCCCAAAACTTATCCATAACACATCACAACCAACTTTAGACATTATTGACTCAAACATCCAATGAATTAATCTAAATGACAACTATCGATCAATGAATTCCTCTTTCGAAATCAAGGGAATGAAACGAGGTGCAAATGACCAGTTAAGTACTTGTATATCACTAGAAAAGAAGAGAGCTTATAATTACAGTGGAAACAAATCTAATGAAATGTCAAATGAGAAACATAATGTGTGATTGGTATGAAAGAAATTAAAACAAGTTAACACGAGCATTTAAATATGTTTTCTATGTATTTTAATCATAATCGTGCAACTAAAGATTGGAGGATCAACTATTTAAAAAAGCTTAACTATATACATGGGAAATGAACAAGTTACAAACAAACATTAAACGACACTAGTTCTAGCAAGGATAGCTTTTGCTTTTTGTAATAACCATAAATTCAATGGAATTTTGATACTCAAGCCTTCTAAACACACTCTCGAACGAATCAAATCAAATGTGATTATAATGTTCACTGGAATCACATTAATCGATCCCACATGGAACATAGGATCTATTGTTTAATCGAAACCAATACTAAAGAAGACACCACACGAAACACCCTTAAAATTAACCCACTTCCGCCCAAAACTTATCCATAACACTTCACAACCAACTTTAGACATTATTGCCACAAACATCCAATGAATTAATCTAAATGACAACTATCGATCAATGAATTCCTCTTTCGAAATCAAGAGAATGAAACGAGGTGCAAATGACCAGTAAAGTACTTCTATATCACTAGAAAAGAAGAGAGCTTATAATTACAGTAGAAACAAATCTATGGAAATGTCAAATGAGAAACGTAAGGTGTGATTGGTAAAAAAGTAATTAAATCGAGTTAACACGAGCATTTAAATTAGTTTTACTTGTGTTTAGTCATAATCTTGCAACTAAAGATTGGAGAATCAATTATTAAAAAATCTTAAATATAAATGGGAAATGAACAAGTTATAAACAAACATTAAACGACACTAGTTCTAGCAAGGATAGCTTTTGCTTTTTGTAATAACCATAAATTCAATGGAATTTTGATACTCAAGCCTTCTAAACACACTGTCGAACCAATCAAATAAAATGTATTATAATCTGATAGAATCACATTAATCGTCACACATGGAACATTGGATCTATTGTTTAATCGAAACCCAAAAACTAAAAATACCCACACGAAACACCCTTAAAATTAACCCACTTCTGCCCAAACTGATCCATAACACTTCACAACCAACTTTAGACATTATTGCCCACAAACATCCAATGATTAATCTAAATGACAACTATCGATCATGAATTCCTCTTTCAAAACAAGGGATTGAAACGAGTTTCAATGACCAGTTAAGTACTTGTATATCACTAGAAAAGAAGAGAGCTTATATTGCAGAGGAAACAATCTAAGGAAATGTCAAATGAGAACGTAACGTTGATTGGAAAAAGAATCAAATCAGTTAACACGAGCATTTAAATAACTTTACCTTGTGTTAATCATAATCGTGCAACTAAAGATTAGAGAATCAATTATTAAAAAACCTTAAAATATAATGGGAAATGAACCAGTTACAAACAAACATTAACGACACTAGTTCTAGCAAGGATAGCTTTTGTTTTTTGTAATAACCATAATTCAATGGAATTTTGATACTCAAGCCTTCTCAACACACTCTCGAACCAATCAAATCAAATGTGATTATAATTTTCAACGAATCACATTAATCGATCACACATGGAACATAGCATCTATTGTTTAATCGAAACCAAAACTAAACAGACCCACACGAAACACCCTTAAAATTCCCCACTTCTGCCAAAACTTATCCATAACACTTCACAACCAACTTTAGACATTATTGCCTCAACATCCATGAAATATCTAAATGACAACTATCGATCATGAATTCCTCTTTCGAAATCAAGGGAATGAAACGAGTGCAAATGACCAGTTAAGTACTTGTATATCACTAGAAACTAAGAGAGCTTATAATTACAGTGGAAACAAATCTAATGAAATGTCCAATGAAAACGTAATGTGTGATTGGTAAAAAAAGAAATCAATCAAGTTAACACAAGCATTTAAATAAGTTTTACTTGTGTTTCATCATAATCGGGCAACTAAATATTGGAGAGTCAATTATTTAAAAATCTTAAGATATACATGGGAAATGAACATGTTACAAACAAAACACTAACGACACTAGTCTAGCAAGATAGCTTTTGCTTTTTGTAATAACCATAAATTCAATGGAATTTTGATACTCAAGTCTCCAACACACTCTCGAACCAATCAAATCAAATGTGATTATAATGTTCAATGGAATCACATTATCTATCACGCCATGGAACATAGGATCTATTGTTTAATCGATACCAAACTAAACAAGACACCACACGAAATACCCTTAAAATTACCCACTTCTGCCCAAAACTTATCTAACACTTCACAACCAAATTTAGACATTATTGCCTCAAACATCCAATGAATTAATCTAATGACAACTATCGATCAATGAATTCCTCTTTCGAATCAAGGGATGAAACGAGGTGCAAATGACCCGTTAAGTACTTGTATATCACTAGAAAAGAAGAGAGCTTATAATTACAGTGGAAACAAATCTATGAAATGTCAAATGAGAAACGTAATGTGTGATTCATATAAAGAAATAAATCAGTTAACACGAGCATTTAAATATGTTTTATATGTATTTTATTCATAATTTTGCGGGCAACTAAGGATTGGAGGATCAACTATTTAAAAAGCTTAAC
>JACCIX010000339.1:20000-28737 GCA_025506515.1 Flaveria trinervia | reverse complement strand
GATGATCAACATACACAAAACGTTCGCAGATCCGGTAGAACTAGTATTCCTCCTGAGAGATATGGATTTTTCATGGATGGATCTATGTGGTAGATCGATGAACCAACCACATACCATGATGCAATGTCAAAACCTGATTTTGACAAATGGCAAGAAGCCATGAACGTTGAGATGCAATCCATGTATGATAACCAAGTTTGGGAATTGGTTACACCACCTCTTAAGTCCAAGATAGTTGGGAGTAAGTGGGTTTTCAAGAAGAAAACCGATATGCATGGAAACTTGGATACTTATAAAGCTAGACTTGTAGCGAAAGGTTTTACTCAAACTCAAGGGGTTGATTATGATGAAACTTTCTCACATGTGGCAATGCTAAAGTCTATTAGGATATTGTTTGCCATAGCAGCATATTATGACTATGAGATTTGGCAAATGGATGTCAAAACCGCTTTCCTTAATGGATATCTTGAGGAAGATGTCCATATGAAATAACCTGAAGGTTTTGTCGATCCAAAACATCCTAACAAGGTATGCAAGTTAAAGAAATCAATCTATGGATTAAAACAAGCATCGAGAAGCTGGAATCACCGTTTTGATGTGGAAGTAAAGAAATTTGGTTTCATCAAAAACGCTGATGAGGCTTGTGTGTATAAGAAGCTAGTGGGAGCATAATAACTTTCCTAGTATTGTATGTTGATGACATACTACTATTTGGAAATGACATTCCAACCTTGGAAGGTGTAAAAACCTGGCTTGGAAGGTTTTTTCATTAAGGATCTTGGTGAAGCCGCCTATATTCTGGGAATAAAGATCTATAGGGATAGATCAAGGCGGTTGATTGGTTTGAATCAAAGTGCATATATTGATAAAATCTTGAAAAGGTTCAGATGGAAAACTCTAAGAAAGGTTTGGTACCTATTCAAAAGGGGACTATATTGAGCTCATCTCAATGTCCTAGTTCAAGGTTGAACAAGAAAGAATGAATGGAGTCCCATATGCATCTGCTATAGGATCCATCATGTATGCAATGATATGTACTAGGCGGACGTGTCATGTGCTCTGAGCATGACAAGTAGATATCAGCAGAACCCTGGTAACAGTCATTGGATGGCTGTTAAGAGTATTTTGAAATATTAGGAATACTAAGGATATGTTCTTAATATATGGATCTGGTGAGGAGGAGCTCGTTGTAAAGGGTTACACGGATGCGAGTTTCCAAACTGATCGAGATGATTCTCGATCACAGTCGGGATATGTCTTCATTATGAATGGAGGAACAGTCTCTTGGAAGAGCTCAAAGCAAGATGTGGTGGCACTGTCTACAACAGAATCAGAATACATCGCCGCTTCATTGGCAGCTCAAGAAGCTACATGGCTTAGGAAATTCATTGCTGATCTAGGGGTTGTTGCTACCATTCAAGACCCCCTAGAGATCTTTTGTGACAACGAGGGTGCGATTGCTCAAATCAAAGAACCTCGTGCTCATCAAAAGACTCGGCACATTGAACGGAGATTCAACTACATAAGGGATGAAGTTGAAAAGGGAAAGATATGTATTTGCAAAGTTCACACCGATCAAAACATTGCGGATCCACTCACGAAGCTCCTAGATAGGTCAAAACATGAAATTCATACTTGTGCCTTAGGACTTCGATATTCTAGTGATTGGACTTGATCAAATTTGTATTTGGATATTGGAAGTTATGTTATTTGCCTCATTCTATGGTTATAATTTTCATTTGTCCTTCCATTTTAGCATGTTTAAATCCATGAATAAGTTATTCTAAACGTCCGTGGTTGATCATACTCGTGGGAACAACTATGAATGTAAGACTATAATGAACTTGGATTGGTTGATATTCATAAGGTATGAATATAGAGCAAGTCGTTGCTACCAAGGTTCATTGATGTCTATGGATTTTAGATATTGGACCGACCCGCTCTCAATTATTTCTGCATGGAATCTTTGTGATTAGTCATAAGAGATATTGAGTAAAGGCGAATATCATTGTATCCTCAGACCTGAGATACATATTGGGTCTTGATATTAATCAAGTATTATACTTTGACTTGGTTCTTTGCTGTTATGAAAGATTAGCAGTACATAAGACTGAGTTCAGACATGATATAAGGTGATTGTGAGAGACGTATGTAGTCAAGATGGAATTTGTTCCTCTTATTCGTTGAGAGTTAGATGTCTAAGGCCTGTTAAAGTTAAACCACGGAGAATGACAATTCTGTGTCTCTAGGATTTAACATGACATCTGTAACAAAAGGAAAAATGATTAATTCACCTAAATCATATTCAAGTGAGGTACTTGAAAAGGATGATGTTATTGAATGGCACTTAGTCATATACATTAGGGGTAGCAAACCGTTGCTGGGCGTTATTTGCTGCTTGCATCAATCTTCTATAAATCTTGTGCAAGTGGGAGATTGAAGGATTTGATCTGCCCAAGATACATATTAGATTGATGTGACTAGTGTGATATGATCCAAGTCGGGTCATACCCAATAACGAGCCAAACAAACACCGTTAAATATTTGTTTGTTGATGAGATCAAACAAATAAATATAAGCACCAACCTTGAAACTGGGTTTCCAAAAATATTCCTTTTAAAATGAACAACATTATGTGGATAATTTGTTCCTGAGAAATTGTTTGTTTTATTATTTAAATTAGTTAAATAATATCAAACAAAAGAATGTTAGGTTTTATAAAATTACAAGGGTTTAATTTTATAAAAATGGAATGGAGGGTATAAGTTATAAAACATTTCAAAAGGAGGGAAACCCACCTTGTGGGTCCTCTACTTCGGCCGCCCCTTTGGGGTTTAAGGCTTTTGATTTGTGGAAGTTGCATGCAATATTGATAACCCAAAAAGCTCTCTCTTCAAGACTTCTTTAATTCTCACACTCAAGAGCAAGTTTTCTGACTACTCTCTCTCTAATTAATTTCGAATTCTAGAGTTCCAAATACACTAGATTTCCAGCTCTCAAAGAAGGGGTTCTTGGCTGAAAATCAAGCTGGAAGAGGGTTATACAAGTTGGTGTTCCTTGTCCTAGAAAAAGGGTGTTTGCACAAGCTTAGGGTATCATCTCTTGAGACTTTCTACATTGAAGTCTTGACCATCTAACATTATCATTTTGTGCTTCACATCCACGGTTCCAAAGGTGTGTTATTGAAGGTTTCGGGTGCAGCTTCTTGAGGTTTTCTTGGTTGAAGATTCAGCCATAAAGTTCATCTTTTACTCCCTCTCCACCCGTTTTCTAGCACCTTCAAAGTTGTCTTCTTTACCTCTTTTGGTTTATATATTGTATGCATTTCGTATTTGGATCCATGGTTTGGGTTTAGCTTAACAATGGGTTTGATAATCTACATGTTAACAAGTTTTAAACTATTTATCCGCTGCGTTTTCATATATATTGGCTTATATGGACTTTGATAAACTTGTTAAATTCCCTACACAAGTATAACAACAACAACGATAACAACAACAACAATAACATCAACAACATAACAACAACAACAATAACAACACAAAACAACATAACAACAACGACAATAACAACGACAACAATAATAACAACAACAATAACAACAACAACAATAACAACTACAACAATAACAACAACAACAATAACACAACAACAATACACAACAATAAAAACAACAACAACAACACAATAACAACAACAACAATAACAACAACAACAATAACAACAACAACATAACAACTACAACAATAACAACAACAACAACACAACAACAATAACAACAACAATAACACAACACACAACACAACAACAACAACAACAACAACAAAACAACTACAACAATAACAACACAACAATAACAACAACAACAATAACAACTACAACAATAACAACAACAATAATAACAACAACAACAATAACAACAACAACAATAACAACAACAACAATAACAACAACAACAATAACAGTAATAACAAGAACAACAATAACAACAACAGCAATAACAACAACATCAATAACAACAACGGCAATAACAACAACAGCAATAACAACAACAACAATAACCACAACAAGAATAACAACAACAAGAATAACTACAACAACAATAACAATAACAACAATAACAACTACAACAATAACAACAAGAACAATAACAATAACAACAATAACAAGAACAACAATAACAATACACCAATAATACAACACCAATAACAACAACAACAATAACAACAACACAATAAAAAACAATAACATACAACAATAACAATAACAACAATAACAACAACAACAATACGAACAACACCAATAACAACAACAACAATACAACAAAAATAACAACAACAATAACAACAATAATGACAACACACAATAACCAACACACTAACAACAACAGCAATAACAATAACAACAATGACAACAAGAACAATAACAACAACAACATAACACAACAACAATAACAACAACAATAACAACAACAATAACAACAACAATAATAAAAACGACAATGATAACAACAACACATAACAACAACAACAATAACAACAACAACAATAACAACTACAACTACCAACAACACAAAACAACAACAACATAACAACAACAATAACAACAACAATAATAACAGCAATAACAAGAACAACAATAACAACAACATCAATAACAACAACATCAATAACAACAACAGCAATAACAACAATAGCAATAACAACAACAGCAATAACAACAACAACAATAACCACAACAAGAATAAGAACAACAAGAATAACTACAACAACAATAACAACAACAACAATAAGAACAACAACAATATCAACAACAACAATAAGAACAACAACAATAACAGCAATAACAAGAACATCAATAACAACAACAGCAATAACAACAACATAATAAACAACAGCAATAACAACACAGCAATAACAACAAACGCAATAACAACAACAACAATAACCACGACAAGAATAACTACAACAACAATAACAACAACAACAATAGGAACAACAAAACAAACAACACCACAATAACAACAACAACAATAACAACGACAACAATAACACAAAAACAATAATTACAACAACAACAATAACAACAACAACAATAACAACAACAACAATAGAAACATAGCAACAACAACAACAACAATAACAACAACATTAATAACAACAACAACAATACAAACAACAGCAATAACAACAACAGCAATAACAACAACAAGAATAGCAACAACAACAATAACAACAACAACAACAAGAACAATAGCAACAATAACAACAACAACAATACAACAACAACAATAACAACAAAAACAATAACAACACACAATAGCAAAAACAACAATAGCAACAACAACAATAACAACAATAGCAATCAACAACATCAACAAACACAACAACAGCAATAACAACAACAGCAATAACAACAACAACAATAACAAGAACAACCATAACAACAACAACAATACAACACAAGAATAACAGCAATAACAAGAACAACAATAACAACAACAACAATAAGAACAACAACAACACAACACAACAATAACAACAACAACAATAACAACAACAATAATAACATGACAATGATAACAACAATAACAATAACATCAACAAGAATACAACAACTACATAACAACAACAACAATAACAACAACAACAATAACACACAAAATAACAACAACAACAATAACAACAACAACAATAACAACTACAACAATAACAACAACACCAATAACAATAACAACAATAACAACAACAACAACCATAACAACAACAACGATAAAAATAACATCAATAACATAAACAACAATACAACAACAAGACACAAAACCACAATAACAATAACAACATACAACAACAACATTACAACAACAACAATAACAACAATAACAACAACAACAATAACAACAACAACTATAACAACAACAACAATAACATCAACAAGAATAACAACAACAACAATAACAACAACATAAAAACACAACAATAACAACATAACAATAACAACAACAACAATAAGAACAACAACAATAACAATAACACAATAACAAGTACAACAAGAACAACAACAACCATAACAAAAACAACAACAACACAACAACAATAACAGCAATACAAGAACAACAATAACAACAACACAGAAGAACAACAACAACAACAACAACAAAACAACACAACAATCACACAACACAAAACAACACAATAACAACAACAATAATAACAACAACAATAACACAACAACAATACATAACAACAATACACCAACAACAATAACAATAATAACAATAACAACAACCATAACAACAACAACGATAAAAATAACATCAATAACATAAACAACTAAACACCAACAAATAACAACAACCACAATAACAATAAAAAACATAACAACAACAACAATTACAACAACTAATAACAACAACAATATAAACAACAACAACGATAACAACAACAACAATAACATCATCAACAATAAAAACAACAACAATAACAACATAACAACAACACAATAACAACAAAAACAATAACAACAACAACAATAATAACAACAACAATAACAACAACAACAATAACAACTACAACAATAACACACAACAATAACAACAACAACAATAACACAACAACATAACAACAAAACAAGAACACAATAACACAACAGTAATAACAACAACATCAATACAACAACAAAAATAACAACAACAGCAATAACAAAACAGCAATAACAACAACAACAAAAAAAACAACACCACAATAACCACAACATGATAACAACAACAAGAATAACTACAACAACAATAACAACAAGAACAATCACAACAACAATAATAACAACAACAACAATAACATTAACACCAATAATAATAACACCAATAACAACAATAATAATAACAACAACACACTACAATAACAACAACACAATAACAACAACAACAATAAGAACAACAACAATAACAACAACAACAAAAAACCATAACACAATAACAACAACAATAACAACAACAATAACAACAACAACAATGACAACAACAGCAATAACAACAACATCAATACAACAACAGCAATAACAGAACAACAATAACACAACAACAATAACAACAACAACAATAAGAACAACAACAATAACATAACAACAATAACAACAACAACAACAACCCAATAATACAACAACAATAATAACAACAACAATGATACAACACAACATAACATCAACAAGAATAACAACAACAACAATAGCACAACAACAATAATAACAACAACAACAACAACAATAACAACAACAACAATAACAACAACAACAATAACAACAACAATAACAACTACAACAATAACAACAACAACAATAACAACAACAACAATAACAACAACAATAATAAGAACAACAACAATAAGAACAACAACAATAACAACAACAACAATAAAAACAACAATAACAACAACAATAATAACAACAACAATGATAACAACAACAACAATAACATCAACAAGAATAACAACAACAACAATAACAACAACAAAAATAGCAACAACAACAATAACAACAACAACAATACAACAAAAACAATAACAACAACAAGATAACACAACAATGTAACAACAACAACAATAAGAACAACAACAACAATAACAACAACAACAATAACAACGACAACAATAACAACAACAATAATTACAACAACAACAATAACAACAACAACAATAACAACAACAACAATAGCAACAACAGCAACAACAACAACAACAATAACAACAACAACAATAACAACAACATCAATAACAACAACAGCAATAACAACAACAGCAATAACAACAACAGCAATAACAACAACAACAATAGCAACAACAACAATAACAACAACAACAACAACAACAATAACAATAACAACAACAACAATTACAACAACAACAATAACAACAAAAACAATAACAACAACAACAATAGAAACAACAACAATAGCAACAACAACAATAACAACAATAGCAATAACAACAACATCAACAACAACAACAGCAATAACAACAACAGCAATAACAACAACAACAAGAACAAGAACAACCATAACAACAACAACAATAACAACAACAAGAATAACAGCAATAACAAGAACAACAATAACAACAACAACAATAAAACAACAAGAACAACACAAACAATAACAACAACAACAATAACAACAACAATAATAACACGACAATGATAACAACAATAACAATAACATCAACAAGAATAACACACTACAATAACACAACAACAATAACAACAACAGCAATAACAACAACACATAGAAACAACAACAACACAACAACAACAACAATAACAACAAAAACAATCACAACAACAACAATAACACACATAATAACAACAACTATAACAACAACAACACAAAAAAATAACAACAACACAATAACACCAACAACATAACAATAACAACAATAACAACACAACCATAACAACAACAACATAAAAATATATCAAATAACATAACAACAATAACACAACAAGAATACAACAACACAATAACAACAACAACAATAACAATAACAACAATAACAACAAAAATAACAATAACACAACAACAATAACAACAACAACAAGAATACAAGAATACACAACACAATAACAACAAACAACAAGAATAACACAACAACAATAACAACAACAACAATAACACTACAACACTAACAACAACAACAATAACACCAACAACAATAACAATAAAACAATAACAACAACAACCATACACCAC
>JACCIX010000339.1:5000-15000 GCA_025506515.1 Flaveria trinervia | reverse complement strand
CAACAAAAACAACAAAAACAACAACAAACAACAATAACAACAACAACAATAACAGCAATAACAAGAATAGCAATAACAATAACTGTTGGGATTTTAACATGTTTATCAAAGCTTCATACAACATGATTTATATGAAAACGCAGCGGAATAATATATTTTGAAACATATTAAGATCTGATTATAAAACCCATTTTATAATAACCCCAAGCCATGGATCTTTATACATAATGCATACAAAAGTAAAAACAACAAAACAAGGACTACAACCTTTGTAGCTACTTAACCCGAGCTTTAAGATGAGAAGGATGGTGATGATCTTGAAGGCTAGATTCCAACAAGCAATCCTCAAGAAGATAATACCCCAAGCACGTGCAAACACCTCTCTTTGCTAGGATCGAACACCAAGTTGTAATCTCTCTTCCTTGTGAAGTTTTTCAGCCAAGAACCAAAACTTGAAGCTGAAAAACTTCTTATCTTGTTCAAATCCGAAAATCTGGAAGGAGAGAGAGAGAGAGAGAGTTGCTTGTGTAGGTTGAGTGTATGTGTTAAAATGAATTGATTAGAAGCTAATGCATGTGCTTGGAACCATAAAAGGCATCCCAAGACATACACCAAGGGGGCGGCCGAAAGGCTCCCCTTTTTCTCACCAAAATTCAAATTAAACCTTTTATAAAATTGAACCACTTTAATTTTATAACACAATACATATGTTATTTGTCATTCTTTAACTAATTTAAACAATGAACAAATAATCCCTCATGAACAAATTAATACATATAATAATGTTCATCTACAAAAGCAATAATTTAGAAAACCCAATTTTCTAAATTGGTGTCACTTATTATTGTATGATCTTATCAACAAATAAATTTTCTTTTGGTGTTTGTTGGCTTGTTATTGGGTATGACCCGACTTGGATCATATCACACTAGCCACATCAATTTAATATGAATCTGGGCAGATCAAATCTTTTAATCTCCCACTTGCACAAGATTCATAGTAGATTGATGCAAGCAGCAAATAACGCCTAGCAACGGTTTGCTACCCCTAATGTATATGACTAAGTGCCATTCAATAACATCATCCTTTTCAAGTACCTTACTTGAATATGTTTTAGGTGAACTAATCATTTATCCTTTTGTTCAGATGTCATGTTAAATCCAAGAGACACAGAATTGTCATTCTCTGATGATTTAACTTTAATAGCCTTAGACATCTAACTCTCAACGAATAAGAGGAACAAATCCCATCTTGACTACATACGTCTCTCACAATCACTTCGTATCATACCCGAACTCAGCTTATGTACTGCCAATATTTCAGAACAGCAAAGAACTAAGTCAAAATACAATATTCGGTGAATATCAAGACCCAATATGTATCTCAGGTCTGAGGATACTATGATATTCGCCTTTACTCAATATTCTTATGACTAATCACAAGGATTCCATGCAGAAATAATGAGTGCGGGTCAGTCCAATATCTATATCCCATAGATATCAATGAACCTTGCTAGCAACTCTTGCTCTATATTCATACCTTATGAATATCAACCAATCCAAGTTCATTATAGTCTTACATTCATAATTGTCCCACAAGTATGATCGACTACGAACGTTTAGAATAACTTATTTATTCACGGATTTAAACATGCTAAAATAGAAGAACAAATGAATATTATAACCATGTAATTAAGTCAAATAACATAAGTTCCAATATTCAAATATAAAGTACAACATTAAACCCAGTCACTTGAATATCTAAGTCCCATGGCACAAGCATGACCTTCATGCTTTGCCTTTTCAAGGAGTTTTGTGAGTGGATCCGCAATGTTTTATCAGTGTGGACTTTGCGAATACATATCTTTCCCTTTTCAACTTCATCCCTTATGTAGTTGAATCTCCGTTCAATGTGCCGAGTCTTTTGATGAGCACGAGGTTCCTTGATTTGAGCAATCGCACCTTCGTTGTCACAAAAGATCTCTAGGGGATCCTGAATGGAAGGGACTACCCCTAGGTCGGCTATGAATTTCTTCAGCCATGCAGCTTCCTGTGCTGCCATTGAAGCGGCGACATATTCTGACTCTGTAGTGGACAACGCTACGACTTCTTGCTTTGAGCTTTTCCAAGAAACAGCTCCGCCATTTAGAATAAAGATGTACCCTGATTGAGATCGTGAATCATCTCAATCGGTTTGGAAACTCGCATCCGTGTAACCTTTACTACGAGTTCCTCTTCACCAGACCCGTAGATCAAGAACATGTCCTTAGTCCTCCTTAGGTATTTCAGAATGTTCTTGACAGCCATCCAATGACTATCACCAGGATTTTGCTGGTATCTACTTGTCATGCTCAAAGCGCATGACACATCTGGTCTAGTGCATATCATTGCATACATGATGGATCCTATAGCAGATGCATATGGGATTGCCTTCATTTATTTTGCTCCTCCTTCGAGCTTGGACATTGAGTCATACTCAATATTGCCCCTCTTTGAATAGGTACAGTACCTTCTTAGAGTTTTCCATCTTGAACCTTTCAAGATTTTGTCAATGTATGCACTTTGATTCAAACCTATCAGCCGTCTAGATCTATCCCTATAGATCTTTATTCCCAGAATATAGGTGGCCTCACCAAGATCCTTATGGAAAAACAACTTCCAAGCCAGGTTTTTACACCTTCCAAAGTTGGAATGTCATTTCCAAATAGTAGTATGTCATCGACATACAATACTAAGAAGGTTATTGTGCTCCCACTAGCCTTTATACACACAAGCCTCATCAGCGTTTTTGATGAAGCCAAATTTCTTACTTCATCATCAAAACGGTGATTCCAACTTCTCGATGCTTGTTTCAATCCATAGATTGATTTCTTTAACTTGCATACTTGTTAGGATGTTTTGGATTGACAAAACCTTCAGGCTGAACCATATAGACATCTTCCTCAAGATATCCATTTAGGAATGCGGTTTTGACATCCATTTGCCAAATCTCATAATCATAATGAGCTGCTATGGCAAACAATATCCTTATAGACTTAAGCATGCAACAGGTGAGAAGGTTTCATCAAAATCAACCCCTTGAGTTTGAGTGAAACCCTTTGCTACAAGTCTAGCTTTGTAAGTATCCAAGTTTCCATGCATATCGGTTTTCTTTTTGAAAACCCACTTACTTCCAACTACTTTGGAATTAGGAGGTGGTACAACAAGTTCCCAAACTTGATTGTCATACATGGATTGCATCTCAACGTTCATGGCCTCAAGCATTTGTCACAATCCAAATTGGACACTGCATCATGATATGTGGTTGGTTCATCGGAGTCAACCACGTAGCATCCATCCATAAAAAATCCATATCTTTCAGGTGGATTACTGTTCTACCACTTCTGCGAACGTTTTGTGTGTATTGATCACCGCTTGATCATCCTCAACATCTTTATGTTGAGTGCTAGTTTCAACCAACGTGTATTAGGCTGTGGTTCTTGTCCTCCTCAAGATCCACTGTTCTACTACTAGCTCCTTCCATAAGGAACTTGGCTTCTAAAAACTCACCCTTTCTGGAAACAAACACCTTTGTTCCAGTGGATCATAGAAATAATATCCCATAGAATCTCTAGGATATCCAACAAAGATACACTTGGTGGATCGGGCTTCTAATTTGTTTGGGTGGGAGTCTTAACATAAGCCTCACAACCCTAAACCCTTAAGTATGATAGGGATGGAACTCTTCCATGCCATATCTCAAAAGGTGTCCTTTCACCTTCTTGGTTGGGGCCATATTCAGAATACGAGCCGCGGAGAGCAAAGCGAAACCCCAAAATGATAGAGGCAATGTGCTTCTAGCCATCATAGATCGGACCATATCCAATAAGGTTCGATTCCTCCTCTCAGACACACCATTATGTTGTGGTGTTCCAGGTGGAGTGAGTTGTGAGACAATCCCACAACTCCTAATATGATCTTGAAAAATATCACTTAGATATTCACCACCCTATCGGTGCGGAGAACTTTAATTGATTTGTTGAGTTGATTTTCTACTTCATTCTTGAAGATTTTGAACATTTCAAAAGCTTCATCTTTGTGTCTTAATAATACACGTACCCATAGCGACTATAATCGTCGGTAAAGGTAATGAAGTATCTTTCACCATTCCTAGTCATTGGCTTAAAAGGACCACATACATCCGAATGTATGATACCTAATAAATCTTTTGCCCTTTCGTTAGTTCCACTAAAGGGTGCCTTAGTCATTTTTCCTTGTAAACAAGATTCACATACATCAAATGAATCACATTCATTTGTTTTTAAAAGACCATTCTTTTGAAGTGTTTGTATGCGTTTCTTGTTTTATGACCAAGACGACAATGCCAAAGGTAGGTATCACTCAAATCCAATTTAAGTTTTTTGGTGTTGCTTGGTATATTGAGCTATCATATGTTGCGTTTTCATGAACCAATTCATAAATACCATTACAAGGTATAGCTTTAAATAAAATACATGATTTAAAGAAACATGAATATCATTGTCAACAAACTTGAAATCATATCATATTGTCTTAAACGGGAAACAGAAATTATGTTCCTAGTCAAACTAGGAGCATATAATACATTACTTAAAATAACTTCCAAACCATTTGGAAGTTTCAAAATGTAGTCTCCTTGGGCTTCCACATGAACCTTTGCACCATTGCCCATGAAGAGACTTATTTCCCCTTTCTCATAATGCTCATTTCTTTTGAACCCTGCAACAAATTGCAAATGTGAGTTCCACATCCGGTATCTAATACCATGTGTTAGAAGAAATAACATTTAATTCTATATGTATCATGTATTATACCTGAGGTTTGCCCCGCATCCCCTTTTCTCTCAACTCTTTGAGATAGACTGGACAATTTCTCATCCAATGCCCTATCTCACCACATTTGAAGCATGGGTCGTTCACAGCAACCTTTTCTTCTTCTCCTTGGGTTTTGGAGGTCCGCCCTAACAACCATCTTCCCTTTCCCAAAGTGCCCCCTTTCCTTTGGCAACAGTTGCCTTGGGAGGGGGTAGAGACCTTCTCTTTCTCCCACCTTCATTAATGGTGAGAACGGGTAAAACCTTTTACCCATTCCCGCCTCAGCTGATTTGAGCATCGAATGAAGTTCATTTATGCTCTTGTCCCATCCGTTCATGTTGTAATTCATGACGAATGCCTCAAACCTTTTAGTTAGGCCATTAAGGATCAAATCCGTGGCCAACTCCTTTGAGACGGGAGTTCAGCCTTTGAAGGCGGTCGATGTGGCTTTTCATCTTAAGAACATAAGATGAAACTGATTGGGATTCCTCCATCCGACATGCATGAAGCGCTCGAACCGTTTCGAAGCGCTCCACTCTAGCTGTTGCTGGAACGTTCCCGCAGCTGAGTGATCATGTCATAGGCTCCATGGAGCTCATACTCCTTTTGGAGTTCGGGTGTCATACTTGCCAACATTAGACAAGAGACCTGGATGGAGTCCTCCACATATTTAACCCAATAATTATAGGCTTCCACATCCTCCTCGTTAGGTTCATCGGGGATGGGATCATCAAGGATATAGGCCCGCTTTTCTTGCTTGAGAACAATTCTCAAGTTGCGGTACCAATCCATGAAATTGTTAGGTGTTAGACGATCCCTTTGAAGAATCGCCCTTAGGGATTGGTTGTTTTGGTTTGGTACATCATTATTAGCGTTGTTGTTGTCGGCCATCTACAAGATGTTACAAAGTCTATTTAGTAATCGTTGATAATTATATTTCATTTATTAATACCCTTTATGTCTCATAGACTATTAAAAACAAAATTTTAGAATCCAACGTTATATTAAATATTGGTTAGGTGACCTTTATCCCATTATTCAAATAAAACAAGGTAGTCATAAATGACAATTGCAACCTATTGCAACTTCTAGTGGTATGGGATCGTTTAAACATCATATGTTTATCACGGCATGTTTATCCCATCAACACCTTTTATAAAACATATTTAGGTGATCCATTCAATATATTTTACAAATCAAGTCGTCCTACTTACACACACGTGTGAGTTTACTATATAAGTGGTTAGGTGACCTTTATCCACAAACATGGTATTCTCACCTCAAATTACAAGTTCCCTCAAAGTGGTTAGGTGACCTTTATCCCACTAAGAGTTTGCAAGTAACCTAAGTGTTGTGAAAAAGGATGGGTTTAACTGTTTTCAAAAGGGATATACGATTTCACAATTCTTGTTAAGAAAAGTCTATGTACCATATGATTGTATGCATTCAACCATATGGTACCCTATTGGTTCTTATGAATAAAACCCATTTTATTTTGCAAACCATTAAAACTTTTGTAGAACCATTGAATTTTGCTTAATGATTTGAGAACCAATTACTCGTTTATAGTTTGTTTTAGTTGATGGTTTGTTAATCACATCCAAATATTCAAAACAAACATCATCATATGCATTCAACCAAACATAAACAAAACATTCAAATATGCATAACAAAGCATACTAAATTGAGCACACTTGTTTAGCCAAAACAAGTGTGTCAAATGGTCTTGTCCTAAGGGTTAAGAACATGACACATGGTTGACCAAAAAGGACTCCCACTTGAATCCATACTTCAAGCATCCTCTTTGTCCATCTTTTCTTCAAGTCTTGATCTTGAGCTTCCTTACAAGATAGTATCCTAATACATTTTACTAGTAAAGATAAACTCCTAATCTATTTATTACAAACCATGTGAATAAATAAATTACAAGACTAGACTTGAAACAAATTAAATTATTACATGCCCAAATGAATACAACATGACAATCAATCATACAATCCAAGGGGTCTAGGCTTTGTTATGCATAAACAACAACAATATATCCAAAAATACATAAGAAGTCGATTTTTGGCAGCCCCTTAAAACCATGTTTTTGGCCAACATTAAACCAAGAACAAATGGGTTTAGTCAAAGCAAACATAATCTTATAAACTAGAGTCTTAAAGATCCTAATATGCATAATATAGCATCTTTAAAACATCAAAAGGGGGCACCAAAATAGCCTTTAAACCCACGGTTTGGGCTGTCCAAAAGAAAGCAAAGTGTAATACTGTATGCATATGTATAAGTGGCTCTTGATGCCATTGTTGGGATTTTAACATGTTATCAAAGCTTCATACAACATGATTTATATGAAAACGCAGCGGAATAATATTTTAAACATATTAAGATCTGATTATAAAACCCATTTTACAATAACCCCAAGCCATGGATCTTTATACATAATGCATACAAATGTAAAAACAACAAAAGAAGGAACTACAACCTTGTAGCTACTAACCCGAGCTTTAAGATGAGAAGGATGGTGATGATCTTGAAGGCTAGATTCCACAAGCAATCCTCAAGAAGAAATACCCCAAGCACGTAAAAACCTCTCTTTGCTAGGATCGAACACCAAGTTGTAATCTCTCTTCCTTGTGAAGTTTTTCAGCAAGAACCAAAACTTGAAGCTGAAAAATCTTCTTATCTTGTTCAAATCCGAAAATCTTGAAGGAAGAGAGAGAGAGAGAGAGATAGAGTTGCTTGTGTAGGTTGAGTGTATGTGTTAAAATGAATTGATTAGAAGCTAATGCCTGTGCTTGGAACCATAAAAGGCATTCCCAAGACATACACAAGGGGGCGGGCCGAAAGGCTCCCATTTTCTCACCAAATTTAAATTAAACCTTTATAAAATTGAAACCACTTAATTTTATAACACAATACATATGTTATTTGTCATTCTTTAACTAATTAAAACAATGAACAAATAATCCCTCATGAACAAATTAATACATATAATAAGTTCATCTACAAAAGCAATAATTTAGAAAATCCAATTTTCTAAATGGTGTCACTTATTATTTGTATGATCTTATCAACAAATAAATTTTCTTTCGGTGTTGTTTGGCTTGTTATTGGGTATGACCCGACTTGGATCATATCACACTAGCCACATCAATTAATATGAATCTTGGGCAGATCAAATCTTTAATAACAACAATAAGAACAACCAACACAACAACAAGACACAACCAATAAACACAACAAACAATCGCAAACAACAATAATAACAACAATAATAATAACAACAACAATAACAAAAACACCAATAACAACAACCAAGAATCAACACCTACAAAAATGAACATAACAACAATAACACAACAACAACCATAACAACAACAACGATTAAAAATAACATCAATAAATAAACAAACAAATAACAAAAAATAATAACAACAAACAAAATAACAACAACAACAATAACAACACAACAATAACAACAAAACAATAAACACAACGATAACAATACAACAGAACAACAACAAACAATAACAATAAGAACAATAACAACAACAACAATAATTAAACTACAACAATACAAAAACAACAACAATAACAACCAACAACAATTGCAACAACAGCAACAACAACCAACAACACAATAAACAACAACAACAATAACAACACATCAATACAAACACAGCAATAACAAACAACAGCAATAGCAACCAACAATAACAACACAACAACAACAACAACAATAACAACAACAAACAATTACAACAAAAAATAACAACAAAACAATAACAAACAACAACAATAGAAATAAAACAATAGCAAAAAACAATAACAACAATAGCAAAACAACAACTCACAACAACAACAACAGCAATAACAACAACAGCATAAACAACAACACAATTAACACAACAACAACAAACAACAACAAAACAACAACAACAATAACAACAATAACAAAACAACAATAACAACAACAACAACAAGAAGAAAACACAAGAACAACAACAACGATTAAAAATAACATCAATAACATAAACAACAATAACAACAACAAGAATAACACAACAACAATAACAACAACAATAATAACAACGACAATGATAACAACAATAAAACAAAAACACAACACAATAACAATAACAAACAACAACCATAACAACAACAACGATAAAAATAAATCACTAACATAAACAACAATAAAAACAACAAGAATAAAAACAACCACAATAACAATAAAAACAATAACAACAACAACAATAACAACAACAACAATACAACAACAACCAACAAACAATAACAACAACAACAATAACAACAACAACAATAACAACCAACTTAACACCACAACTATCACAACAACAACAAAACATCAACAAGAATAACAACAACAACAATAACAACAACAACAATAAAAACAACAACAATAACAACAATAACAATAACAACAACAAACAACACAAAACAACAATAACAATAACCACAATAACCAGAACACAAATAACAACAACAACCAAACAACAACAACAACAACAACAATAACAGCATATCAAGAACAACAATAACCAACAACAACAAGAAAAACAACACCAACAATAACAACAATACCAAGAACAACAAGTACAACAACAACATTAACAACAACAATAAGACAACAACAAGAACAACAACAACATAACCACAACAAGAATAACAACAATAACAAGAACAACAATAACCACAACAATAACAACAACAACAATAACAATAACAACAATAACAAGAAAAACAATAACAACAACAATAATAACAGCAATAACAAGAACAGCAATAACAACAACATCAATAACAACAAATCATAACAAAACCAGCACTAACAAACAACATCAATAACAACAACAGCAATAACAACAACAGCAACAACAACAACAGCAATAACAACAACAACAATAACAACAAGAATAACACAACAACAATAACTACAACAACAATAACAACAACAACAAAAGAACAACAACAATAATAACAAAACAATAAGAACAACAACAATAACATCAATAACAAAACATCAATAATAACTACAATAATAACAACAACATCAAATAAAAACACAGCAATAACAACAACAACAATAACAACAACAACAATAACAACAACAACAATAACAACAACAAGAATAACTACAACAAC
>JACCIX010000339.1:0-2500 GCA_025506515.1 Flaveria trinervia | reverse complement strand
AATAACAACAACAATAACAACAACAATAACAACAACAACAATAACAACAACAACTATAATAACAACAACGATAACAACAACAACAATAACATTAACAACAATAACAACAACAACAATAACACAACATAACAACAATAACAATAACAATAACAACAACATCAATAACAACAACAACAACAACCAACACAATAACAACAACAATAACAACAACAACAATAACAACTACAACAATAACAACAACAACAATAACAACAACAACAATAACAACAACAACAATAACAGCAAAAACAAGAACAGCAATAACAACAACAGCAATAACAACAACATAACAACAACAGCAATAACAACAACAACAGCAATAACAACAACAGCAATAACAACAACAACAATAACAACAACAACAATAACCACAACAAGAATAACAACAACAAGAATAACTACAACAACAATAACAACAAGAACAATAACAACAACAATAATAACAACAACAACAATAACAATAACACCAATAATAATAACACCAATAACAACAACAATAACAACAACAACAATAACAATAACAACAACAACAATAACAACAACAACAATAAGAACAACAACAATAACAACAACAACAAAAACCATAACAACAATAACAACAACAATAACAACAACAATAATAACAACAACAATGACAACAACACAATAACAACAACATCAATAACAACAACAGCAATAACAATAACAACAATAACAACAACAACAATAACAACAACAACAATAAGAACAACAACAATAACAACAACAACAATAACAACAACAACAATAACAACAACAATAACAACAACAATAATAACAACAACAATGATAACAACAACAACAATAACATCAACAAGAATAACAACAACAACATGTTTGACAAACAGTTATTTTGAACAATGTTGAACTATGCAAACAATTACAATCTTTTGAAACTTGTTCCCGGGTTGTGGGAATTACATTACACTTTCATCTTTATGTGGTTATGTGAATCGTTTATCCTGTTATGCATATGGCTATGTTGTCGTGAACATTGACTATTCACGACACAAGTCCCCTTGTTGTCGGGTGTCGTCATGACACGCTTGTCATCATTTTATTATTGCATCTCTATCGCTTACCATGTGTTATGACGATTCCCGTCTCGTCGCAACCCCGTGTTTCCGCTCTTAGCGGGGGTGTGAAGAATGGTATCAGAGCCATTGGTTATAGAGAATTAGGCAATACAATGACCTAGACTATAACCTAGGAACCTTCATGTAGATTGCATGCAGGGTTGTGTGCATTTTGTATCTCATACGTGTTCCTCATTACTTGTTCGTTATCTATCTATTTTGTGATCTTCCACCTATGAGAGAGCCTTGTGCTCACTCTTTTATAGGATGCTCCTATTAGATCTTCCGTTCCCTCTGCGCGCCAAGTTATCATAATCAAATTCGGGTATTAAGAACCGAAGAGATCTTCACACATCACATACTGTGTGCTTAACCTGGACACTAAGACTGACCCGAGGAGGCTATGTCTGAGTCCTTTAAGGATGCGAGGATAGGCAACCTCACCAGACTATACATGATTACGTGCTGGGCTCTGAGTTGACCTGATGAATTATTAGGATATGATGTAAAGGAAGGTCGGATGTCATGTAACCGGATCGGGCATCATTCTCGGTCATCGTGGGTGTGGTGGGAACGCTGCGGGGAACCCTATATATAAAACCCACCGGTATAGCGAGAAAGAATATGCTTGAAATGGGCTGCATGGTGATCTTGACCGACCGGAACATGAACACTGGGAATGGTAAACGGAATACTTGTGTATCTATGGTGACTAAAGCTTACTTATTTCCTCTTTCATGAATAGAACATGCCGCCTCGAAGATCTACTCGCAGTAATAGTAGCGGAATTGAAGCCCCAAGGGGCAGAGGCAGGGGAAGAACCCAAAACAAGTGATGCTCCAACCAGTAACAATCAAGGAACAGGGAACACGATATGGCAGCCCTGACGATCAACAGCTGGCAGCACTAATTCCGGACAATCGTGGGCCCAAGTGAATGATGCTCTTCAGAATTCTCACCCCCACGGGGACGGTGGTAATGAAAATGAGGATAACGGTAAACCGCACGACTGGGAATGAAAGCAATCAGGAGACGGAAGGAAATGGTGGTACAGCCGGTAACGAAGCTGTAAT
This sequence comes from Flaveria trinervia, assembly GCA_025506515.1. NCBI lineage: Eukaryota > Viridiplantae > Streptophyta > Magnoliopsida > Asterales > Asteraceae > Flaveria > Flaveria trinervia. The sequence goes on along the minus strand of JACCIX010000339.1, from coordinate 294 downwards.
TGTTAATGAGACCGGAGTTGTGAATACAGACGGGGATGTTCGTACAAGGATTTGTGGCTTGTAGACCACGAGAGTTTGATGGCAAAGGTGGACATAGCTCTGACCAGATGGCTTGAAAAGATGGAGGCCGTGATCGACATCAGCGAATGCCCGACAGCAAAGGATTAAGTACGCCACTTGCTCACTACAGGGCAAGGCACTGACGTGGTGGAACACTCAAATTCAGGCTAGGGGAAAGAGATCCGCGATGCAAATGTCGTGGGATGAGTTCAAGGCCCTAATCACCGAGGAGTA
>JACCIX010001217.1:0-28745 GCA_025506515.1 Flaveria trinervia | reverse complement strand
AGAAGACGGGGAATGGAACCCGTTCTCATCCTTTACTCGCCAAGACAAGTAAGCTCTAGTTCTACTTCATCAAACAAGGATCCAAAAGCCTTAACTGCTCATGATGATGAAGGACAGGATTGGAGTTTCAGGTTTATCTCACCAGGAGAATCTAACATTGCCAGTGTTGAGGATATTGACGATGATTCTGCGAGTGAAGGTGATATAGCAGTTAAGATTGCAATGTCACATAGTGAAGAAACAACTGCAGCCGAGGTCAGTTACAAGCCAAATGAGGAAGTTTCCACATCAGAGACAGAAAAGCCAGAGTCGACAGAACCAGAATCATCTGATGCGGCACTGATGGCTAACTCTTCTGAACCAACTCAGGTAAGTAACACTGACCAATTTTTAATAACCATGCTTGTTCTGATTGTGACACATTTAGGAATAGCATAGATGAAAAATTTGCTAGGTTATTAGATCATAATGATAACTTAGTAAAAGATTTACGTCTGTGCACTGAGGCTAATAGAGTACTAAAACAAAATGAGCATAGTTATAAAGAAAAGATAGACCTATTGACTAAACAACTTAGGGAAACCGAAGTAGTGGCTTTTAACCAAGCAAATGACATTAGGTACTATCTAAAATCCCTAGAAGACACTAAGAAACAAAAGGCAGTTCTAGAAGTCGAAGTTAATTCATTAAAACAGAAACTGCATAGTTGGACTAGTTCTTCACACATAGTTCAACACTTAGTGAGAGAAAGGAATAACGGGGAGGGATTAGGAACAAAGTGGTTCCACTACCACCTGAGATCTTGATGAACACTAAGTCTAGACAAGTAAATAATAACCCCATCAAGGATCATGTGGTGACTACTCCTCTTGTTACTGATCCAGACACCTCATGTTCATCTATTGAATCTGGTCAGAAACAAAAGAACTCCACTTCAAAGGCAAAGGGTAAATTGCCTTGTGTTAACATGGAAAATGAATTTGAAAAAATTAATTTAAAGTCAGGGTCAAATAGAGTCAAATCAGAACCTAAAAGGACTTCAAATGTTACTTTTTCACATGCTTCAAGTCAAAAACCAGTTAACCAAAAAGTGAAACAGGTTAAATGAGTAAATTTTGTTACACCAGAGAAAACATCAAACATCCAAGAGTCAAAAACTAAAGTGATTGATGTTACTAGAGTGTCACGCACTTCTCCACAATGAAAGTCTACTCATAAAGTTGATAGCAGGTCATGCTACAACTGTGGAGAATGTGGACACATTGCTTCCTACTGTCATTTCTATCAGACACCTAGGAAGAAGATTGATCTTCTGGACTCTAGACCTAGGTCTTCTAAGCGGAGTTCTCTAACTCCACCTAGAAGAGCTAGTGAACCTAAAGTCCAACCTGTAAGCCAGACGATTGTTTATCATAAACAGGCATTGCACAAATCTGGCTTATGGAAAGAAAAGTCAACCCTTGTGTCTGATACTGATAACAAGAAGGAACCTGAGCTACCCTCACCCTCTAAGGGTCAATGGGTGGAGTTTATGATGTGTGATGCCTCTGGGAAACCCAAGACAGTCAAAGCTTGGGTTCCTAACCTAAACTGATTCATTTACTTTGTATGTGCAGGGTGTTCGATATAGTGCTGAGACTAACACGTGGATTATAGACAGCGGAGCATCCAGGCACATGACAGGAAATAGAGCCCTTTTATCTAACGTCAAACAAATAAAAGGAGGGCATGTTTCCTTTGCAGGAAACAAAGGAGGCTATATCACTGCTCAGGGAGAAGTGGGAAATCAGAAAGTTAAGTTCGATAAAGTGAACTACGTTCAACAACTTCAGAACAACTTACTTTCTGTTTTCTAAATCTGTGATAAAGGATTTAAAGTCATCTTCGATAACGAGAAGTGTTACGTGCTCAAGAAAGAATATATGATCCCAGAGGACCAAGTTCTGATGACTGCTTCAAGATATAAAGACCTGTATGTCTTGGATCTGTCAACAGCTGCCACAACGGATCATGAGGTTGAGTGTTTCTTATCTAAAGCTACTGAGAAGGATTCCATCTCCTGGCATCGGAGAATGGGACACATTAGTCAAAGGAAGATGAATCATTTGATTCAGAAGGATTTAGTTAGAGGAGTGAATGTCAAGAACTTCCAACTTCCTGACTTTTGTGTAGCTTGCAAGAAAGGCAAACAGACAAAGAAGGCTCATAAGGAAAAGAAAGTTCATTCAATAGAACTTCCTCTTGAGCTTCTTCACATGGATCTGTTGGTCCAGTTAGTACAAGGAGCATTGCAGGCGACGTGTACTGTTATGTGGTCACTGATGACTACTCAAGTTCACTTGGGTAATGTTTCTGAAATCAAAATCAGAAACTTTGGAGACATTCAAGGAATTAGTAACCACACTGGAATCACTCTACAAGCTCAAAGTTCGACAAATACGCTCAGACAACGGGACAGAATTCAAGAATCAAGGGATGGAGGCATACTGCAAGGAAAAGGGAATGTGCATCAATTCACTTCTGCTTACACACCTCAGATGAATGGCGTTGCTGAGAGAAAGAACAGGAGCTTGATAGAGACAGCCCGGACTATGCTGGTAGACTCGAAACTGCCTATCCAATTCTGGAACGAGATAGTGACAAATGCGTGCTATACACTGAATCGAGTCCTAATAGTCAAGCGCCACGGAAAGACATGTTATGAGCTACTTCAAAGACGCAAACCGAATTTGGAGTATCTTGAACCTTTTGGCGCACCGTGTACACTTCTGAAGAAAACACAAGAAGGAAAATTCAGTGAGAAGGCAGTTGAAGGAATTTTTCTAGGATACAACATACCGAACAAGCGAGTTTACAATAACTCAACGGTCTTGTAGAAGTGTGGTGTAATGTCGACGTTCAGAGATATACCACACCACCTACAGGCAAAGGACCTGCATACTTCTTCGATTATGATGGATTCTTCAAATCCTTCAACATCCCTCTCTCTCCCTCGGATGATGAGTTAGCTACTAGGATGATGTATGATATTCTAAATACACCATCTAGCACACAGGGAGAATCATCTACTCAGTCAGAAGGGGTAGTCGATGAAAGTGACTCCTCCTCTGAAGATGAAACTGAAGCAGATGATCAAAACAGTTAGGAGGACCAGGTTCCAGTTCCTGAAAGTCCACAAGCATCCATAAGTGATGCACCCTTGACTTCGGAACCTCAAACTCCAATCTCCTCAGATGCAGAACAAAATGTTCACAACCTTGGTTCGGAGGTGACTGTGCCGACTACTCCAGGATCACGACTAAACGTCTATCATCCCCTTGACAATGTTATTAGAGATGTCCGATCAGGAGTACAAACCCGAAGTCAGCTATACTCAGCTGATTACGCCTTAGTTATGGAGAAGGGTTACATTCATGATGGTGCTTATCGCTGTTTTGTCTTGCAGGTTGAGCCAAAATATGTCAGTGACGCACTAAATGATGAGGTGTGGGTGAGTGCCATGCAAGAAGAACTTCTGCAGTTTAAGAAGTTAGGTGTATGGACTCTGGTTGATAGACCTAAAGGTGCTAAAGTCATTGGCACCAAATGGGTACTAAAATGTAAGAAGGATGACCAAGGAGTCATTATCAGGAACAAAGCTTGACTGGTGGTTCAAGGTTTTCGCCAAGTCGAGGGGATTGACTATAATGAGGTGTTTGCACCCGTGGCAAGGATGGAAGCTATTCGTATCTTCCTTGCCTATGCCTCGTACATGAAGATTAAAGTCTACCAATTAGATGTGAAGAGTGCATTCCTTCATGGGGAAATCAGGGAAACAGTATATGTAAGTCAACCCGAGGGATTTGAAGACCTTTATCATCGGGATAGAGTTTACAAGCTCGACAAGACGTTATATGGGCTTCATCAAGCTCCTCGAGCTTGGTATGAGAAACTCTCGACTCATCTTGTGAAACACGGCTTTCGCAAGGGAGTCATTGACTGTACACTGTTTATTAAAGAAAAGGATGGTGACCTACTGCTTGTACAGATATATGTTGATGACATAATCTTCGCGTCAAAGAACCAAGAGTTATGCAAAGAGTTTGAAGCAGTGATGAAGAAAGAGTTGAGATGAGTGCGATGGGGGAGATGAAGTTCTTTCTCGGGTTACAGGTGGATCAAACACCTAATGGGATCTTTCTACATCAGACCAAGTATGTAGGAGACATTCTCAGTCGCTTTGACATGGAGAATGCTTCTGCTGCTGGGACTCCACTTGCTACGAATCATGATATAGCACCTGATGAGAATGGAGATCTTGTAGATGCCACTATGGACCGAGGAATGATTGGATCTCTCATGTATCTCACTGCCTCAAGACCTGATATCATGTATGCTACATGTTTATGTTCCAGATATCAGGCTAAACCTAAGGTCAATCATCTGAATTTGTTGATACATGTATGTCCCTAGATCGTGATATGTGATGTAATAGATCTTGTTTGGTTTGATTAATGAACTGATATTGATAGTCTGTTGGTTAAAATGTTTAATAGTTCATTAATGAGTCGTGACTGAATTGATTGGGTTTATGATTACTTGAATGATTACATATAATATTATATTAATTAACTAAAACATTCAAACTTAACTTAATGAAGTTCCCATACGAATGGCTCATGCGAATGAACCATACACATGAAGAACTTCACACGATTGACTCAGTCGCACGATTGAACCAGGAGACTGGATCAGTCGTACGACTGTAACATAAGATTGGCTCAGTCGCACGACTGAACACTCAATCGCATGAATGAACCAACCGCATGGTTCAATCGCACGACAGAACCAAACTAATGGTTCAGTCGCACGATTGAATAGTGCCAACCTATAATACAACTCAATTCGTGAAAAACAGGGACGCTCGATCAAGTACGAATCCAGACGGACCCTAGCCGTCCAGAAACCTTCTAAATCGTTCTCCAAGTTCATAGAACACATTAGATCGATTCCTTATCGATTTCTAACGTTAGTTTCAATCCTTGATTGATTCTTCGTGTGTTCTCACTGATTGGATCGCCAATCAAATAGGATTCCGCACTATTTGATCTGGTTTACACGTGATCTCTAGGTATTTCCGTCGAATACTAGTCCTAACACTTTCAATACCTCATCTTGAAACTCCTTAACTTGCTTCATCACATCGGAGGTCATGATTAATTGATAAGCTTTCACCCGATCGGTTCGAGCCTTTCCTTTCGGCTAAGGGCATCCGCCACCACATTAGCTTTGCGTGGATGGTAATGGATCTCGCAATCATAATCCTTTATAAGTTCCAACCATCGCCCCTCTGCCTCATGTTCAGATCCTTTTGCTCGAAGAAGTACTTTAGACTCTTGTGGTCAGTGAATATGGTGCACTTCGTCCCATAAAGGTAGTGCCTCCAAATCTTTAATGCAAAGACCACGGCTGCTAGCTCCAAGTCATGAGTGGGATAATTAACCTCATGAACTTTCAACTGCTGGGATGCGTAGGCTATAACCTTCCCTCTCTGCATTAACACACACCGCAACCCAAAGTAGGAAGCATCAGAATAGACCACCAGATCTTCGCTTCCATCGGGTAATGACAGAACAGGAGCTCGAGTCAGTCTTGCCTTCAGCTCTTCGAACGCCTTCTCTTGAGCTTGACCCCATACAAACTTCACATCCTTTCGGGTCAACTTAGTTAGTGGAGAAGCAATCTTAGAGAAGTCTTGGATGAATCTTCTATAGTAGCCCGCCAAGCCCAAGAAACTACGGATCTCGGATGGCGTCTTTGGTGACTTCCATTGCATAACCGCCTCCTCCACCTTCGCCGGGTCCACCATTATCCCGTCAGGATGCACCACATGACCCAAAAACTAAACTTCGCGCAACCAGAATGCACACATGGAGAATTTAGCGTACAATTTCTCTCTTCTCAACGTCTCTAGAACCTCTCGTACATGACGGCATGCTCAATCTCGCTCTTCGAATAAATCAGGATATCATCAATAAACACAATCATTGATTTATCCAGCATCGGTCGACACACACGGTTCATCAAATCCATAAAAGCAGCTGGCTCATTGGTCAGACCAAAGGACATGACAAGAAACTCGTAATGACCATAGCGCGTGCGGAAAGCTGTTTTAGGGATATCTTGTTCCTTCACCTTCAACTGATGATAGCCAGACCGAAGATCTATTCTTGAAAACCAACTGGCACCTGAAGTTGATCGAACAAATCATCTATTCTCGGTAATGGGTATCGGTTCTTCACTGTCAACTTGTTCAGCTCGCGGTAGTCAATGCACATCCTCATACTACCATCCTTCTTCTTTACAAATAGGACCGGAGCACCCCAAGGAGAGATACTCGGTCTAATGAACCCCTTATCAAGCAGCTCTCGCAATGCTCCATCAACTCTTTCATCTCGGTTGGAGCCAACCGATATGGTGCCTTGGCAACAGGTTGGGCCACCGGTATCAGATCAATCTGAAATTCAATCTCTTTGTCAGGTGGCACTCCTGATAAGTCTTGTGGGAACACGTCTGGAAAGTCACACACAACCGGTACATTAGCTACAAATAACGGTTAACGATGAAAACACGTTTATTTTAATTTGAAGAATCAATATTATACCAATTAAGTAATTTAACATGAATTTAAATCATTTATAATATTTGACAAAACTTAAATACAAAGTATAAATACGTTCTTAGATTATTTGAAATAACCATGATTTATTCAATAAGTTAAAGCGATGTTTGAACCAATAAAAATTTATGATTTAAATCATAATTTAGAGTCTTATTTTATAAAACTAAATAAATGTAACATCCATAAAACTATTTTATAAAAATATTAAACTAATTTAAAGAAATAAATTTACAGAAAATAATTAAGTAACTTTAAAAATAAATAATGTTTTCAAAATTAATATTTATAATTTTTGAGAAATTATTTGTTTTTTTAAAGCTAGAAAAACCCCAAAAAAATAATTGAGGTTGCCCAGGTTCAAACCCGGGACCTCCAAGTTGTGAAACGGGTGAGTGACCAGTGGACCAAGGGACGAAGCCTTGGTAAAGAGCGGTAATTAAATATTAAAACGAAACAGTTTCAATGAACTCCAAAACCTCAAGAACCCTAGAACGTTTTTGCACCAAATTGAAGGCCAATTCGTTGTTGTTAAAGCCAATGATCATGGTGCTTTCATTCCCCATGTAAAGTCGAGTATGTTGGTGATTTTAATTACCCGGTGTTGAAGTGTAAACCACAAGAACAGATGATGTAAAGGTCGCGACCACGTAACACTTGTTTGATGTTCCAACGATGATGATAATCAAATTCGTAGTATAGGTAGCTTCTAGGTGACTCCAAGATGAAAAGCCCTCCGTTAATTTCGAGTCTTGAAGTCTGGAGAACGGTGTTTACAAGAATCAAACGTGTTTACAAGTGTAAATCTTATAATGTAACATGCTTCACCCCATAAGTATAAAAATATAAAAAGAGGTATAGAAATACTCAAATGATCAAATAAGTATATATTGGATGATTAATAAGAAATAAACGATGCTCCGACGATCTCCTTTATTCAAGTCACCTAAACGTATTTATTCCAAAATTAAGTTCAACAATAGCGTTAACGTTTAGACGTGATCTAGGGTTTCAAGGGAAGATTTGGAGTTTTGACAAATAACGGTTAACGATGAAAACACGTTTATTTTAAATTGAAGAATCAAAATTTTACCAATTAAGTAATTTAACATGAATTTAAATCATTTATAATATTTGACAAAACTTAAATACAAAGTATAAATACGTTCTTAGATTTATTTGAAATAACCATGATTTATTCAATAAGTTAAAGCGATGTTTGAACCAATAAAAATTTTTATGATTTAAATCATAATTTAGAGTCTTATTTTATAAAATAAAATTAAATGTAACATCCATAAAACTATTTTATAAATATATTAAATATTTTAAAGAAATAAATTTACATAAAATAATTAAGTGACCTTAAAAATAAATAATGTTTTCAAAATTGATTTTTATAATTTTTCAGAAATTTTATGTTTTTTAAAGGTAGAAAAACCCCAAAAAAAATAATTGAGGTTGCCCGGGTTCGAACCCGGGACCTCCAAGTTGTGAAACGGTGAGTGACCAGTGGACCAAGGGTCGAAGCCTTGGTAAAGAGCAATAATTAAATCTTAAAACGAAATAGATTAATGAACTCCCAAACCTCAAGAACCCTGGCACAATTTTGCAACAAATTGAAGGTCAATCCGTTGTTGTTAAAGCCAATGATCATGGGGCTTTCATTCCCCATGTAAAGTCGAGTATGTAGGTGATTTTAATTACCTGGTGTTGAAGTGTAAACCACAAGAACATATGATGTAAAGGTCGCGACCACGTAACACTTGCTTGATGTTCCAACGATGATGATAATCAAATTGGTAGTATAGGTAGCTTCTAGGTGACTCCAAGATGAAAAGCCCTCCGTTAATTCGAGTCTTGAAGTCTGGAGAATGGTGTTTACAAGAATCAAACGTGTTTACAAGTGTAAAGTTTATAATGTAACATGATTCATCCCATAAGTGTAAAAATATAAAAAGAGGTATAGAAATACTCACATGATCAAATAAGTATATATTGAATGATTAATAAGAAATAAACGATTGTAAGGCCCCGTTCCCGGGACGCTTACAGCTGGGTTCTCATCGCACATAAAACATATAATTACATTTGTATTTAATAAATCGCAGCGGAAAACTAAAACAAACTTTCATTCCATGTAAATGCTTTTGCAAACTAATACAACATTCATTACAAAAATAGTTTGTTCGCATTACAATGCAAAAACATTAATCAAAAAAATGCCATCCGAAAAGAGCTGAGTAGTCGCCCGTGCCATCCTCAGCAATCGTTACCTGCCAACTGGAAACACATCAAAGTCAGCGTTGCTGAGTGAGTTCTAGTTTTATAAATAAAACCTACTTTACTTTCATATAAAACCGTTCGTTACTTTTACATGATCACACATCGTACGTACACATAGATAATATCATTATTATCTTCTTCATTCGTTCATTCGTTCTTTCATTACTTTACTTGCGCATCGGACATCATCCTTACCAATACCATGTGCTACACCCCAGTTAGTCGTAGCTACCGGGCCGAAGTCAACAAATGAACAGCTAAACGTATGCCACGTGTAACACCCGGATATTTATTATTTTGAAGCCGGTGAAGAAAGAAAAGAAAATAAAGTCCAAAAGTCGAGGGACCAAACTCGCCAACGAAGAAAAGTGGGAAATTTGGTGATATATGTAGGGAGAGGGCAGCCCACTCTCCCCACACTCACATTTCAGCTCACAAAGAGGAGAATAGAGAGAAAGAAGAGAAAAAGAGAAAAAAAAGTGTTGGTTCGGGTCGATTCGGGTCTCCAAAATCGTCGTGAAGCAAGCCGAATCAAAGCTCTTGTCATTGTGCTCGTTTAGGTGAGTTCTAGGACCCCTCTTAACTTGTTTTCAAACGATTTGGGGCTGGAAAACATCTGAAATCGAGTTTTTCGTATGTGTGTAAGTTGACCCGTTTGTGTATGTGTATGCGTATGTATGATGCGTTTGGGACTTGATTTCTTGCTTGGTTGTGCTTGAATGATGTTAGGGTATGCATCCCTAAGGGTTAGGACGGTCGATTTAGGCTTAAAATGGGTTTAGATGAGTTTGGAGGCCGAAAACCCTCGGCTGCAGTCGGGTTGAACTGCACTCTGCACCAGTTAGGGCTAGGCGACCGACTGGAGGCCGAATGGAGGCCATACGGCCGATTAGGGTGCGATTGGGGTTCATTCGCACGATTGGGGTTCATTCGTACGATTGGAGGGCCAGTCGCATGGGGTTCATGCGACTGAAGGACCATTCGCACGACTGAAGGTCCAGCCGCATAGGTGTTCATCCGCATTGTCCATTCGCACGACTGGATGTTCATTCGCATAGGTGTTCATCCGTATTAGTTCAATCGCATGATGTTCAGTTGCATGGAGACAATGCGACTGAAGGGTGTCCATACGCCCGAATAGGGCTGCTGAACCCGACGAAGGTGTAGATTGACTTCTGACTTTCGGGGGAAGGTGCAGATGTAAGTGTTGATGTAAAGGTTCCCATAAGAGTCTTTAAGATGACGACAGAGGTCTTGGAGGCATGTTGGGCATGATGAGGGTGAGGATGTTGTACGTTATGTATGTATGATGTTGCCATGTATGATTTGATGTTGATGCATGTTTATGTTCCTTAATGTGATGTATAATATCTTTCTGTGGCTTTACTTGTTATGATGAATGAACGAAGTATTATGTAACGTAAAGTGAAAGATAAAGGAAGAGGAACCTGATGAACGAATGAAACATCTTGCACACATCGGATACGGGGTCCCTCTTGGTGATTGACCCCAAATGTAGAACCTCTACCGCTCACCCCTAGTACTGTGGCATACGTTTAGCTGTCATTCATTGACTTTGGCCCAGTAGCTAAGACTAACGGTTACTCCTAGTACCGCGGCATACGTTTAGCTGTCATTCGTTGACTTCGGCTCGGTAGCTACGACTAACCGGGGTGTAGCACATGGTATTGGTTCGGGATGATGTCCGATGCGCAAGTAAGGTAATGAAAGAAGGAATGAACGAATGAAGGAAGATAATAATGATATTATTTATGTGTACGTATGATGTGTGATCATGTAAAAGTACGAACGGTTTTATCTGAAAGTAAAGTATGTTTTATTTATAAAACTAGAACTCACTCAGCAACGCTGACTTTGATGTGTTTCTAGTTGGCAGGTAGTGATTGCTGAGGATGGCACGGGCGACTACTCAGCTCTTTTGAGATGGCATTCTTTTGATTAATGTTTTTGCATTGTAATGCGAACAAACTATTTTTGTAATGAATGTTGTATTAGTTTGCAAAAGCATTTACATGGAAATGAAAGTTTGTTTTAGTTTTCCGCTGCGATTTATTAAATACTAATGTAATTATATGTTTTATGTGCGATGAGAACCCAGCTGTAAGCGTCGGGAACGGGGCCTTACACCACGGTACTAGGAGTAACCATCAGTCTTAGCTACTGGGCCGAAGTCAACAATGAACAGCTAAACGTATGCCAAAGTACTAGGGGTGAGCGGTAGAGGTTCTACATTCAGGGTCAATCACCAAGACGGACCCGTTATCCGATGTGTGCAAGATGTTTCATTCGTTCATTAATACATGCATTCATTCATCATGTTCCTCTTTCTTTATCTTTCACTTTACGTTACATAATACTTTGTTCCTTCATCATAATAGATAGAGCCATAGGAAAGATATTAAACATCATATTAAGGAACATTAACATGCACCAACATCACACATACAGGGCAACATCATACATACACAACATGCAACATCATCACCCTCATCATGCCCGACATGCTTTCTAAGACCTCGATCGTCGTCTTAAAAACTCTTATGGGAACCATTACATCAAAACTTACATCTGCACTTTCCCCCGAATGTCAGAAGTCAATCTACACCTTCCTCGGGTTCAACAGCCCTATTCGGCGTATGGACACCTTCAGTCGCATGGCCTCCATGCGACTGAACATCATGCGATTGAACTAATACGGATGAACACCTATGCGAATGAACATCCAGTCGTGCGAATGGACAATGTGGATGAACACCTATGCGACTGGACCTTCAGTCGTGCGAATGGACCTTCAGTCGTGCGAATGGACCTTCAGTGGTGCGACTGAACCTTCAGTCATGCGAATTGACCCCAATCGCACCCTAATCGGCCGTATGGCCTCCATTCGGCCTCCAGTCGGTCGCCTAGCCCTAACTGATGCAGAATGCAGTTCATCCCGACTGCAGCCGAGGGTTTTCGGCCTCCAACTCATCTAAACCCATTTTAAGCCTAAATCAACCATCCTAAACCTTAGGGATGCATACCATAACATTATTCAAGCACAACCAAGCAAGAAATCAAGCCACAAACGCATCATACATACACATACACACACACAAACGGGTCAACTTACACACATACGAAAAACTCGATTTCGGATGTTTTCCAGCCCCAAATCATTTGAAAACAAGTAAAAGAGGGGTCTTAGAACTCACCTAAATGAGCACAACGACAAGAGCTTCGATTCGGCTTGCTTCACGACAATTTTGGCGACCCGAACCGACCCGAACCGGCACTTTTCCTCTTTTTCTCTTCTTTCTCTATTCTTTTCTTTATGAAACTGAAATGTGGGTGTGGGGAGAGTGGGCTACCCTCTCCCTACATATATCACCACATTTCCCAACTTTTCTTCGTTGGCGAGTTTGGTCCCTCGACTTTTGGACTTTATTTTCTTTTCTTTCGCCACCGGCTTCAAAATAGTAAATATTCGGGTGTTACAAGTCCACCCCCCTTAAATAGGTTTCGTCTCGAAACCTGTTATTCATCGAACAAACGTGGGTAGTGCTGTCTCATTTCTTCCTCAGTCTCCCACGTTGACTGGATCCCTTCCTGTGCTTCCACTGTACACGCACAAGAGGAACCACTTTATTCCTTAGCCTTTTCTCCTTTCGGTCGATGATTGCCACTGGGTGCTCCACATAATTGAGCCGTTCATCTACTTCGATATCTTCCAATGGAACAATCATGTCTTCATCAGCTATACACTTTCTCACATGAGATACATGGAATGTCAGGTGATCCCACTTAACTCATCTGGCAACTCCAATCTATAAGCCACCTCCCCTACTCGAGCAATGATTCGGAAAGGGCCTATGTATCTTGGGCTCAACTTGCCCCGCTTTCTGAATCTGATAATACCCTTCCAAGGTGATACCTTCAACATAACTCGGTCACCCACCTGGAGCTCAATTGGCCTACGTCGCTTATCGGCATACGACTTCTGTCTATCTTTGGCTGCCTTCATGAAGGCTTTAATCTTTTCAAGCTTCTCTGTCGTAGCCTCGATTACCTCGACGCTCCCCAATTCCTTCTCACCAATATCACCCCAGCAAACGGGTGTTCTGCATCTCCTACCGTATAACATCTCATATGGTGGCATACCAATACTGGCATGATAGTTGTTGTTGTATGAGAATTCAGTTAACGGTAAGTGGTCATCCCAACTTCCACAAAATCGATCACACACGCCCGGAGCATGTCTTCCAGTGTCTGAATGGTCCTTTCTGACTGACCATCAGTCTGGGGATGATAAGCCATGCTAATATGTAACCTCGTCCCCATAGCGTCGTGGAATTTCTTCCAAAATTTAGATGTAAACCGAGTGTCACGATCAGACACAATAGACACCGGCACACCATGACGAGCTACAATTTCCTTGATGAACAGATCAGCCAACCTCTCAGATGAATACGTCTCGCGGATCGGTAGAAAATGAGCGCTCTTCGTCAGACGATCAACTATCACCCATATGGCATCATACCCTTCGGGGTACGCGACAGCTTCGTAATGAAGTCCATGGTGATGCGCTCCCACTTCCATTCCGGTATATCCAGAGGTTGGATCTTCCCATACGGCTTTTGATGCTCTGCCTTCACTTGTAAGCAAGTAAGGCACTTACTCACATACTCCACGACGTCACACTTCATACCCGGCCACCAATAATCTTTCTTCATGTCATGGTACATTTTCGTGGCACCAGGATGAATGGAGTATCGAGTCTTGTGGGCTTCATCCATTATCTTCACCCGTAGATCCCCAAAATGAGGAATCCACACACAACCGAATCGAGTTCTAACACCGAGTGTGTTTTCACCCAATTCCCCAACCAGACCTCTCATTCTTTCCGAGTTGATGTGATCTTCTTTCAATGCCTCATCTTGAAACTCCTTAACTTGCTTCATCACATCGGAGGTCATGATTAATTGATAAGCTTTCACCCGAATCGGTTCGGGCCTTTCCTTCCGGCTAAGGGCATCCGCCACCACATTAGCTTTGCCTGGATGGTAATGGATCTCGCAATCATAATCCTTTAAAAGTTCCAACCATCTCCTCTGCCTCATGTTCAGATCCTTTTGCTCGAAGAAGTACATCAAGCTCTTATGATCGGTGAATATGGTGCACTTCGTCCCGTAGAGATAGTGCCTCCAAATCTTTAGTGCAAAGACCACGGCTGCTAGCTCCAAGTCATGAGTGGGATAATTAACCTCATGGACTTTCAATTGTTAGGATGCATAGGCTATAACCTTCCCTCCCTGCATTAACACACACCCCAACCCTGAGTAGGAAGCATCAGAATAAACCACCAGATCTTCGCTTCCATCAGGTAATGACAGAACAGGAGCTTTAGTCAGTCTGCCTTCAGCTCTTCGAACGCCTTCTCTTGAGCTTGACCCCATACGAACTTCACATCCTTTCGGTTCAACCTAGTTAGTGGAGAAGCAATCTTAGAGAAGTCTTGGATGAATCTTCTATAGTATCCCGCCAAGCCCAAGAAACTACGGATCTCGGATGGCGTCTTTGGCGACTTCCATTGCATAACCGCCTCCACCTTCGCCGGTCCACCATTGTCCCGTCAGGATTCACCACATGACCCAAAAACTGAACTTCGCGCAACCAGAACACGCACTTGGAGAATTTAGCATACAGTTTCTCCCTTCTCAACGTCTCCAGAACCTCTCGAATGTGACCGGCATGCTCAATCTTGCTCTTCGAATAAATCAGGATATCATCAATAAACACAATCACTGATTTATCCAACATAGGCCAACACACACCGTTCATCAGATCCATAAAAGCAGCCGGCACGTTGGTCAAACCAAAAGACATGACCAGAAACTCGTAATGGCCATAGCGCGTACAGAAAGCTGTTTTAGGGATATCTTGCTCCTTCACCTTCAACTGATGATAACCAGATCGAAGATCTATCATCGAGAACCAACTAGCACCCTGAAGCTGGTCGAACAAATCATCTATCCTCGGTAAGGGTAGCGGTTCTTCACTGTCAACTTGTTCAGTTCGCGGTAGTCAATGCACATCCTCATACTACCATCCTTCTTCTTTACAAATAGGACCGGAGCACCCCAAGGAGAGATACTCGGTCTAATGAACCCCTTATCAAGCAGCTCTCGCAACTGCTCCATCAACTCTTTCATCTCGGTTGGAGCCAACCGATATGGTGCCTTGGCAACAGGTTGGGCACCCGGTATCAGATCAATCTGAAATTCAATCTCTCTGTCAGGTGGCACTCCTGATAAGTCTTCTGGGAACACGTCTGGAAAGTCACACACAACTGGTACATCAGCTAGTTGTGGTGTTGGTGTATCCACATCTTTTACATAAGCCAAGCAGGCGCTACATCCACGCCTCATACACTTTCCTGCCACCGCCATTGAGATCACCTTCGGAATCGTAGTAACCCATCACCATAAACCATTACCAAACTTCCGTCAGGCGCTGTCAACCGAATCATCTTCTTGCGACACACAATGTTCACCTTGAAGTCCGCCAACCAATCCATCCCAAGAACCAAATCGAAACACCCAAGGTCATCACAAACGGTCTAACAGGAAATTATGACCCTCAAGTTCCACATCACATTCTCTATCATCTCAGAAATCTGGTAGACTTACCTATGGCAGTTTCTACATCAAAGGGCGCATCAACACATCTACTACTAATTGGCAGCTTAGCACAGAAAGCAGCAGAAACAAAACTCCTACTAGCACCCGAATCAAAAACACAGAAGCTAAAGTCTGATTCACTAGAAACGTACCGGACACAACGTCAGGGTCCGTCCTAGCCTCCTCCTGTGTCATGGTGAACGCCCTGGCGCTCGCCCTCGGTCCATCACTTCCCGTCTTCTTCACCCCTGAACCCTCAGTCCTCGACTTCTTACAATCTCTGCTCATATGACCAGTTTCCCCACAGTTAAAACATTTGCCCGATAGGCAATCCTTCGCCATATGCCCTGTCTCCTACACTTGAAGCACAAGTTTGACCCAAACCTACATTCCCTGTCGTGCTCCCTTCCA
Organism: Flaveria trinervia; assembly: GCA_025506515.1. Classification (NCBI taxonomy): domain Eukaryota; kingdom Viridiplantae; phylum Streptophyta; class Magnoliopsida; order Asterales; family Asteraceae; genus Flaveria; species Flaveria trinervia. Next base: position 12,710 of record JACCIX010001217.1, on the reverse strand, counting down.
CACTTGCCACACCTTTTCGACCCCGCACTTGATGTGACCACACGACGTTCATCCACCCGTGCCTTTTTGTTACCCATCGGGGCGTCACCCCGACCGAACCGTTTCCCGTTCCAGTTCCAATCACCACCACCCTTCCTACTCACCTCAGTCACCACCACCTCCCGCTCGTCATACAGCCTCCCTGCCAAATCAACTGCCGACCTAAACGTGCTTGGCCGGGCTGCGATCATATGCCTGCGAACATCCACCGGTAAACCATGAATATACTTCTTGATTTTCCGAGACAGAGGCGTCACCTGATAGGCACAAGCCGTGCCATTTCATTAAACTTGGTGGTATACTGCTGGTGTGTCATGGTTCCAGCCTCCAACTGCAGAAACTCCCTTTCCAACTTGTCCATTTCTCGATGAGGACAAAATTCCTCAATCACCAACCTTCTCAGCTCAGGCCATTTCATTTTCCAATGGCCCTACTACCTCAGCTTGGACAATGTTGTCCCACCAGCACAGAGCTGAATCCACAAAAGAGTGGGTAGCAAACTTCACCTTTTGGTCCTCTCGGCACTCGCTGATATCGAGAACAGCCTCCATTTCCTCACCCAACGGTGAGCAGCTGCAGCGATGCTGTTTCCATCAAAAGTAAGGGGCTTGCATCTCATAAATGCCCCGTAGTTACATCCTCGCACTGCCTCTGGCACAGGCTCTTCTTCTTCCTCTTCATCATCAGACATAACCGTTTCCGGCTCTGGTTGTTCCCGTTTTCCAGAGGATCTGTTTCTTTCTTTTCTTTCCCCTTCTCGTACAGCTTTAATAACTTCAGTCACCACAGACGGTAAGATTGTCTGTATGACCTGATGGACTTCTTCTACAACAGCCTCCTTTACAGAGGCTCTCAGATTGGCGCTTTCGTCGCCACCCTCCGGATGAGGGGTCTCTGGTTCTTCATGAACCACCCTCTCAACTCTGGGTCTCCCTTTCTTGGGTCGCGGTTCAGCACCGTGACCTCCACCCCTAGAAGCTTTCGAAGATCTACCTCCGGCCATCACACGCACACTGAAGATTCAAACACCAACACGGTCATTCAAGGAAAAACTCAGTTTATGTCAAGTATAGTAAGTCCCTAATTACAGTGGCCAGTTGTGATTAGCCACTTACTTTACTCTTCATACCCCAAATTACCTTTCCTGACTACATCAGTATTTAAATCTGCATACAACACATAACCACATACCATGCGCACATAAAACGGTTAAGTTTACGAAAATACCTGATGGCACGCAGCTACTCAGTTTGGCATCCCATTCCCATTCCGTCCCATTCTCAGTTAAGATTAGGTTTATTTTGAAATTTTACCCATTTCACTTAAACTTTGGCTCTGATACCAACTTGTAAGGCCCGTTCCCGGGACGCTTACAGCTGGGTTCTCATCGCACATAAAACATATAATTACATTTGTATTTAATAAATCGCAGCGGAAAACTAAAACAAACTTTCATTTCCATGTAAATGCTTTTGCAAACTAATACAACATTCATTACAAAAATAGTTTGTTCGCATTACAATGCAAAAACATTAATCAAAAGAATGCCATCCGAAAAGAGCTGAGTAGTCGCCCGTGCCATCCTCAGCAATCGTTACCTGCCAACTGGAAACACATCAAAGTCAGCGTTGCTGAGTGAGTTCTAGTTTTATAAATAAAACCTACTTTACTTTCATATAAAACCGTTCGTTACTTTTACATGATCACACATCGTACGTACAAATAGATAATATCATTATTATCTTCTTCATTCGTTCATTCGTTCTTTCATTACTTTACTTGCGCACGGACATCATCCTTACCAAGACCATGTGCTACACCCCGGTTAGTCGTAGCTACCGGGCCGAAGTCAACAAATGAACAGCTAAACGTATGCCACGGTACTAGGAGTAACCATCAGTCTTAGCTAGTGGGCCGAAGTCAACAGATGAACAGCTAAACGTATGCCACAGTACTAGGGGTGAGCGGTAGAGGTTCTATTCAGGTTCAATCACCAAGAAGGACCTGTTATCCGATGTGTGCAAGACGTTCATTCGTTCATTAATACATGCATTCATTCATCATGTTCCTCTTTCTTATCTTTCACTTTACGTTACATAATACTTCGTTCCTTCATCATAATAGATAGAGCCATAGGAAAGATATTAAACATCATATTAAGGAACATTAACATGCATCAACATCACATCATACAGGGCAACATCATACATACACAACATGCAACATCATCACCCTCATCATGCCCGACATGCTTTCTAAGACCTCGATCGTCGTCTTAAAAACTCTTATGGGAACCTTTACATCAAAACTTACATCTGCACTTTCCCCCGAAAGTCAGAAGTCAATCTACACCTTCCTCGAGTTCAACAGCGTATTCGGGCGTATGGACACCCTTCAGTCGCATGGCCTCCATGCGACTGAACATCATGCGATTGAACTAATATGGATGAACACCTATGCGAATAACATCCAGTCGTGCGAATGGACAATTCGGATGAACACATATGCGACTGGACCTTCAGTCGTGCGAATGGACAATGCGGATGAACACATATGCGACTGGACCTTCAGTCGTCCGACTGAACCTTCAGTCGTGCGAATGGACCTTCAGTCGTGCGAATGGACCTTCAGTCGTGCGAATGGACCTTCAGTCGTGCGAAGAACCTTCAGTCGTGCGAATGGACCCCAATCGCACCCTCATCGGCCGTATGGCCTCCATTTGGCCTCCAGTCAGTCGCCTAGCCCTAACTAATGCACAATGCAGTTCATCCCGACTGCAGCCGAGGGTTTTCGGCCTCCAAACTCATCTAAACCCATTTTAAGCCTAAATCGACCATCCTAAACCTTAGGGATGCATACCGTAACATTATTCAAGCACAACCAAGCAAGAAATCAAGCCACAAACGCATCATACATACACATACACACACACAAACGGGTCAACTTACACACATACGAAAAACTCGATTTCGGATGTTTTCCAGCCCCAAATCGTTTGAAAACATGTAAAAGAGGGGTCTTAGAACTCACCTAAACGAGCACAACGACAAGAGCTTCGATTCGGCTTGCTTCACGACAATTTTGGCGAACCGAACCGACCCGAACCGGCACTTTTCCTCTTTTTCTCTTCTTTCTCTATTCTTCTCTTTATGAAACTGAAATGTGGGTGTGGGGAGAGTGGGCTACCCTCACCCTACATATATCACCACATTTCCCAACTTTTCTTTGTTGGCGAGTTTGGTCCCTCGACTTTTGGACTTTATTTTCTTTTCTTTCGCCACCGGCTTCAAAATAGTAAATATTCGGGTGTTACAGCGATGCTTCGACGATCTCCTTTTTTCAAGTCACCTAAACGTATTTATTCCAAAATTAAGTCAACAATAGCGTTAACGTTTAGACGTGATCTAGGGTTCAAGGGAAGATTTGGAGTTTTGACAAAAACGGTAACGATGAAAACATGTTTTTTTTTAACTTGAAGAATCAAAATTTTACCAATTAAGTAATTTAACATGAATTAAATCATTTATAATATTTGACAAAACTTAAATACAAAGTATAAATACGTTCTTATATTTATTTGAAATAACCATGATTATTCAATAAGTTAAAGCGATGTTTGAACCAATAAAATTTTTTATGATTTAAATCATAATTTAGAGTCTTATTTTATAAAGTTAAATTAAATGTAACATCCATAAAACTATTTTCTAAATATATTAAATTATTTTAAAGAAATAAATTTACAGAAAATAATAAGTGACTTTAAAATAAATAATTTTTTCAAAATTGATTTTTATAATTTTTCAGAAATTTTATGTTTTTTTAAGCTAGAAAAACCCCAAAAAATAATTGAGGTTGCCCGGGTTCGAACCTGGGATATCCAAGTTGTGAAACGGTGAGTGACCAGTGGACCAAGGGTTGAAGCCTTGGTAAGGAGCAATAATTAAATCTTAAAACGAAATAGTTTTAATGAACTCCAAAACCTCAAGAACCCTGGCACAATTTTGCAACAACTTGAAAGTCAATTCGTTGTTTTAAAGCCAATGATCATTGGGCTTTCATTCCCCTTGTAAAGTCGAGTATGTTGGTGATTTGAATTACCCGGTGTTGAAGTGTAAACCACAAGAACATATGATGTAAAGGTCGCGACCACGTAACACTTGTTTGATGTTCCAACGATGAGGATAATCAAATTCGTTGTATAGGTAGCTTCTGGGTGACTCCAAGATGAAAAGCCCTCCGTTAATTTTGAGTCTTGAAGTCGGGAGAACGGTGTTTACAAGAATCAAACGTGTTTACAAGAATCAAACGTGTTTACAAGTACAAAGTTTACAATGTAATATGTTTCACCCAATAAGTGTAAGTAAAAAGAGGTATAAAACTACTCACATGATCAAATAAGTATATATTGGATGATTAATAAGAAATAAACGATGCTCCGACGATCTCCTTTTTTACAAGTCACCTAAACGTATTTATTCCACAAATTAAGTTCAACAATAGCGTTAACGTTTAGACGTGATCTAGGGTTTCAAGGGAAGATTTGGAGTTTTAACAAATAACCGTTAACGATGAAAACACGTTTATTTTAACTTGAAGAATCAAAATTATACCAATTAAGTAGTTAACATGAATTTAAATCATTTATAATATTTGACAAAACTTAAATACAAAGTTAAATACATTCTTAGATTTATTTGAAATAACCATGATTTATTCAATAAGTTTAAGCGTTGTTTGAACAAATAAAATTTTTATGATTTAAATCATAATTTAGAGTCTTATTTTATAAAATTAAATTAAATGTAACATCCAAAACTATTTTATAAATATATTAAACTATTTTAAAGAAATAAATTTATAGAAAATAATTAAGTGACTTTAAAATAAATAATGTTTTAAAATATGATTTTATAATTTTTCAGAAATTTTATGTTTTTTTAAGCTAGAAACCCTAAAAAAAAATTGAGGTTGCCCGGGTTCGAACCCGGGCTCCAAGTTGTGAAACGGGTGAGTGACCATGTAACACCCCAATATTTATTATTTGGAAGCCGGTGAAGAAAGAAAAGAAAATAAAGTCCAAAAGTCGAGGGACCAAACTCGCCAACGAAGAAAAGTTGGGAAATGTGGTGATATATGTAGGAGAGGGCAGCCCACTCCCCACACCCACATTTCAGTTTCATAAAGAGAAGAAGAGAGAAGAAGAGAAAAAGAGGAAAAGTGCCGGTTCAGGTCGCCAAATTGTCGTGAAGCAAGCCGAATCGAAGCTCTTGTCGTTGTGCTCGTTTAGGTGAGTTCTAAACCCCCTTTTACTTGTTTCAAACGATTTGGGGCTGGAAAACATCCGAAATCGAGTTTTTCGTATGTGTGTAAGTTGACCGTTTGTGTGTGTATGTGTATGTATGATGCGTTTGGGGCTTGATTTCTTGCTTGGTTGTGCTTGAATAATGTTATGGTATGCATCCCTAAGGTTTAGGATGGTCGATTTAGGCTTAAAATGGGTTTAGATGAGTTTGGAGGCCGAAAACCCTCGGCTGCAGTCGGGATGAACTCCATTCTGCATCAGTTAGGGCTAGGCAACCGATTGGAGGCCGAATGGAGGCCATACGGCCGATTAGGGTGCGATTGGGGTCCATTCGCACGACTGAAGGTCCATTCGCACGATGAAGGACCATTCGCACGACTGAAGGACCATTCGCATGACTGAAGGTCCATTCGCACGACGAAGGACCATTCGCACGACTGAAGGACCATTCGCACGACTGAAGGTCCATTCGCACGACTGAAGGACCATTCGCACGACTGAAGGACCATTCGCACGACTGAAGGTCCAGTCGCATAGGTGTTCATCCGCATTGTCTATTCGCACAACTGGATGTTCATTCGCATAGGTGTTCATCCGTATTAGTTCATTTGCATGATGTTCAGTCGCATGGAGGCAATGCGACTGAAGGGTGTCCATACGCCCGAATAGGGCTGTTGAACCCGAGGAAGGTGTAGATTGACTTCTGACTTTCGGGGGAAAGTGCAGATGTAGTTTTGATGTAAAGTTCCCATAAGAGTTTTTAAGATGACGATCGAGGTCTTAGAAAGCATGTGGGCAGGATGAGGGTGATGATGTTGCATGTTGTGTATGTATGATGTTGCCCTGTATGATGTGATGTTGATGCATGTTAATGTTCCTTGGTATGATGTATAATATCTTTCCTATGGCTTTACCTGTTGTTGATGATATGATGAAGTAAGTGTATGTAACGTAAAGTGAAAGATAAAGAAAGAGGAACATGATGAATGAATGCTGATTAATGACGAATGAATGAACGCTTGCCCACACATCGGATAACGGGTCCTTCTTGGTGATTGACCCTGAATGTAGAACCTCTACCGCTCACCCCTAGTACTGTGGCATACGTTTAGATGTTCATTTGTTGACTTTGGCCCAGTAGCTAAGACTGATGGTTACTCCTAGTACCGTGGCATACGTTTAGCTGTTCATTTGTTGACTTCGGCCCGGTAGCTACGACTAACGGGGGTGTAGCACATGGTATTGGTAAGGATGATGTCCGATGCGCAAGTAAGGTAATGAAAGAACGAATGAACGAATGAATAAGATATAATGACGTTATCTATGTGTACGTACGATGTGTGTTCATGTAAAAGTAACGAACGGTTTTATATGAAAGTAAAGTATGTTTATTTATAAAACTAGAACTCACTCAGCAACGCTGACTTTGATGTGTTTCCAGTTGGCAGGTAATGATTGCTGAGGATGGCACGGGCGACTACTCAGCTCTTTTGGGATGGCATTCTTTTGATTAATGTTTTTGCATTGTAATGCGAACAAACTATTTTTGTAATGAATGTTGTATTAGTTTGCAAAAGCATTTACATGGAAATGAAAGTTTGTTTTAGTTTTCCGCTGTGATTTATTAAATACAAATGTAATTATATGTTTTATGTGCGATGAGAACCCAGCTGTAAGCGTCCCAAAAACGGGGCCTTACAAGTTGGTATCAGAGCCAAAGTTTAAGTGAAATGGGTAAATTTTCAAAATAAACCTAATCTTAAACTGAGAATGGGACGGAATGGGAATGGGATGCCAAACTGAGTAGCTGCGTGCCATCAGGTGTTTTCGTTAAGTTAACCGGTTTTATGTGCGCATGGTATGTGTATGTGTTGTATGTAGATTTAAATACTGATGTAGTCAGGACAGGTAATACTTGGGGTATGAAGAGTAAAGTAAGTGGCTAATCACAACTGGCCACTGTAATTAGGGACTTACTATACTTGACATAAACTAAGTTGTTTCCTTGAATGACCGTGTTGGTGTTTGAATCTTTCAGTGTGCATGTGATGGCCGGAGGTAGATCTTCGAAAGCTTCTAGGGGTGGAGGTCACGGTGTTGAACTGCGACCCAAGAGAGGGAGACCCAGAGTTGAGAGGGTGGTTCATGAAGAACCAGAGACCCCTCATCCGGAGGGTGGCGACGAAAGCGCCAATCTAAGAGCCTCAGTAAAGGAGGCTGTTGTAGAAGAAATCCATCAGGTCATGTAGACAATCTTACCATCTGGGGTGACTGAAGTTATTAAGGCTGTACCAGAAGGGGAAAGAAAAGAAAGAAACAGATCCTCTAGAGAACGGGAACAACCAGAGCCGGAAACGGTTCTGTCTGATGATGAAGAGGAAGAAGAAGAGCCTGTGCCAGAGGTAGTGCGAGGATGTAACTACGGGGCATTTATGAGATGCAAGCCCCCTACTTTTGATGGAAACGGCACCGCTGCAGCCGCTCACCGGTGGGTGAGGAATGGAAGCTGTTCTCGATATCAGCGAGTGCCGAGAGGACCAAAAGGTGAAGTTTGCTACCCATTCTTTTGTGGATTCAGCTCTGTGCTGGTGGGACAACATTGTCCAAGCTGAGGGTAGTAGGGCCATTGGGAAAATGAAATGGCCTGAGCTGAGAAGGTTGGTGATTGAGGAATTTTGTCCTCATCGGGAAATGGATAAGTTGGAAAGGGAGTTTCTGCAGTTGGAAGCTGGAACCATGACACACCAGCAGTATACCACCAAGTTTAATGAAATGGCACGGCTTGTGCCTGATCAGGTAACGCCTCTGTCTCGGAAAATCAAGAGGTATATTCAGGTTTTACCGGTGGATGTTCGCCGACATATGATCGCCGACCGGCCAAGCACGTTTAGGTCGGCGGTTGATTTGGCAGGGAGGCTTTATGACGAGCGGGAGGTGGTGGTGACTGAAGCGAGTAAGAAGGGGGGTGGTGATCGGAACTGGAACCGGAAATGGTTTGGTCGGGGTGATGCCTCGATGGGTAACAAAAAGGCACGGGTGGATGAACGCCGTGTGGTCACGTCAAGTGCGGGGTTGAAAAGGTGTGGAAAGTGTGGAAGGGAGCACAGCGGGGAATGTAGGTTTGGGTCAAACTTGTGCTTCAAGTGTGGGAAGACAGGGCATATGGCGAAGGATTGCCTATTGGGCAAATGTTTTAACTGTGGGGAAACTGGTCATATGAGCAGAGATTGTAAGAAGTCGAGGACTGAGGGTTAGGGGTGAAGAAGACGTGAAGTGATGGACCGAGGGCGAGCGCCAGAGCGTTCACCATGACACAGGAGGAGGCTAGGACGGACCCTGACGTTGTGTCCGGTATGTTTCTAGTGAACCATACTTTAGCTTCTGTGTTATTTGATTCGGGTGCTAGTAGGAGTTTTGTTTTTGCTGCTTTCTTTGTGCTAAGCTGCCTGTTAGTAGTAGACGTGTTGATGCGCCCTTTGATGTAGAAACTGCCATAGGTAAGTCTACCAGGATTTCTGAGGCGATAGAGAATTGTGATGTGGAACTTGAGGGTCATAAGTTTCCTGTTAGACCGTTTGTGATGACCTTGGGTAGTTTCGATTTGGTTCTTGGGATGGATTGGTTGGCGGACTTCGAGGCGAACATTGTGTGTCGCAAGAAGATGATTCGGTTGACAGCGCCCGACGGAAGTTTGGTAACGGTTTATGGTGATCGGGTTACTACGATCCCGAAGGTGATCTCAATGGCGGTGGCTGGAGAGTGTATGAGGCATGGATGTAGTGCTTACTTGGCCTATGTAAAAGATGTGGATACACCAACACCACAACTAGCCGATGTACCGTTGTGTGTGACTTTCCAGACGTGTTCCCAGAAGACTTATCAGGAGTGCCACCTGACAGAGAGATTGAATTTCAGATTGATCTGATACCGGGTGCCCAACCTGTTGCCAAGGCACCATATTGGTTGGCTCCAACCGAGATGAAAGAGTTGATGGAGCAGTTGCGAGAGCTGCTTGATAAGGGGTTCATTAGACCGAGTATCTCTCCTTGGGGTGATCCGGTCCTATTGTAAAGAAGAAGGATGGTAGTATGAGGATGTGCATTGACTACCGCAAACTGAACAAGTTGACAGTGAAGAACCGCTACCCCTTACCGAGGATAGATGATTTGTTAGACCAGCTTCAGGGTGCTAGTTGGTTCTCGAGGATAGATCTTCGATTTGGTTATCATCAGTTGAAGGTGAAGGAGCAAGATATCCCTAAAACAGCTTTCCGTACGCGCTATGGCCATTACGAGTTTCTAGTCATGTCTTTTGGTTTGACCAACGCGCCAGCTACTTTTATGGATCTGATGAACCGTATGTGTCGGCCTATGTTGGATAAATCAGTGATTGTGTTTATTGATGATATCCTGATTTATTCGAAGAGCAAGATTGAGCATGCCGGTCACATTCGAGAGGTTCTAGAGACGTTGAGAAGGGAGAAACTGTATGCTAAATTCTCCAAGTGCGCGTTCTGGTTGCGCGAAGTTCAGTTTTTGGGTCATGTGGTGAATCCTGATGGGATTATGGTGGACCGGCAAAGGTGGAGGCGGTTATGCAATGGAAGTCACCAAAGACGCCATCCGAGATCCGTAGTTTCTTGGGCTTAGCGGGCTACTATAGAAGATTCATCCAATACTTCTCTAAGATTGCTTCTCCACTAACTAAGTTGACCCAAAAGGATGTGAAGTTTGTATGGGGTCAAGCTCAAGAGAAGGCGTTCGAAGAGCTGAAGGCAAGACTGACTCAAGCTCCAGTCCTGTCCTACCCGATGGAAGTGAAGATCTAGTGGTTTATTCTCATGCTTCCTACTCGGGTTGGGGTGTGTGTTAATGCAGAGAGGGAAGGTTATAGCCTATGCATCCCGACAATTGAAATTCCATGAGGTTAATTATCCCACTCATGACTTGGAGCTAGCAGCCGTGGTCTTTGCACTAAAGATTTGGAGGCACTATCTCTACGGGACGAAGTGCACCATATTCACCGATCATAAGAGCTTGAAGTACTTCTTCGAGCAAACGGATCTGAACATGAGGCAGAGGAGATGTTGGAACTTATAAAGGATTATAATTACGAGATCCATTACCATCCAGGCAAAGCTAATGTGGTGGCGGATGCCCTTAGCCGGAAGGAAAGGCCCGAACCGATTCGGGTGAAAGCTTATCAATTAATCATGACCTCCGATGTGATGAAGCAAGTTAAGGAGTTTCAAGATGAGGCATTGAAAGAAAATCTCCTTAACTCGGAAAGAAGGAGAGGTCTGGTTAGGGAACTGGGTGAAAACACACTCGGTGTTAGAACTCGATTCGGCCGTGTGTGGATTCCTTGTTTTGGGGATCTACGGGTGAAGATAATGGATGAAGCTCACAAGACTCGATACTCCATTCATCCTGGTGCCACGAAAATGTACCATGACATGAAGAAAGATTATTGGTGGCCGGGTATGAAGCGTGATGTGGTGGAGTATGTGAGTAAGTGCCTTACTTGCTTACAGGTGAAGGCAGAGCATCAAAAGCCGTATGGGAAGATCCAACCTTTGGATATACCGGAATGGAAGTGGGAGCACATCACCATGGACTTCATTACGAAGCTGCCACGTACTCCGAAAGGGTATGATGCCATATGGGTGATAGTTGATCGTCTGACGAAGAGCGCTCATTTTCTACCAATCCGCGAGACGTATTCATCTGAGAGGTTGGCTGATCTGTTCATCAAGGAAATTGTAGCTCGTCATGGTGTGCCAGTGTCTATCGTGTCTGATCGTGACACTCGGTTTACATCTAAATTTTGGAAGACATTCCAGGACGCTATGGGGACGAGGTTACATATTAGCACGGCTTATCATCCCCAAACTGATGGTCAGTCAGAAAGGACCATTCAGACACTGGAAGACATGCTCCGGGCGTGTGTGATCTATTTTGGTGGAAGTTGGGATGACCACCTACCGTTAGCTGAATTCTCCTACAACAACAGCTATCATGCCAGCATTGGTATGCCGCCATATGAGATGCTATACGGTAGGAGATGCAGAACACCCGTTTGTTGGGGTGATATTGGTCAGAAGGAATTCGGGAGCGTCGAGGTAATCGAGGCTACGACAGAGAAGCTTGAAAAGATTAAAGCCTTCATGAAGGCAGCCAAAGATAGACAGAAGTCGTATCCGATAAGCGAGGTAGGCCAATTGAGTTCCAGGTGGGTGACCGGTTATGTTGAAGGTCTCGCCTTGGAAGGGTATTATCAGATTCAGAAAGTGGGGCAAGTTGAGCCCAAGATATATAGGCCCTTTCCGAATCATTGCTCGAGTAGGGGAGGTGACCTATAGATTGGAGTTGCCAGATGAGTTAAGTGGGATTCACCCGCCATTCCATGTATCTCATCTGAGAAAGTGTATAGCTGATGAAGACATGATTGTTCCATTGGAGGATATCGAAGTAGATGAACGGCTCAATTATGTGGAGCAACCAGTGGCAATCATCGACCGAAAGGAGAAAGGGCTAAGGAATAAAGTGGTTCCTCTTGTGCGTGTAAAGTGGAAGCACAGGAAGGGATCCGAGTCAACGTGGGAGACTGAGGAAGAAATGAGACTGCATTACCCACGTTTGTTCGACGAGTAACAGGTTTCGGGGACGAAACCTATTAAGGGGGGTGGACTTGTAACACCCGAATATTATTATTTGGAAGCCGGTGAAGAAAGAAAAGAAAATAAAGTCCAAAAGTCGAGGGACCAAACTCGCCAACGAAGAAAAGTTGGGAATGTGGTGATATATGTAGTGAGAGGGCAGCCCACTCTCCCCACACCCACATTTCAGTTTCATAAAGAGAAGAAGAGAGAAAGAAGAGAAAAAGAGGAAAAGTGCCGGTTCGGGTCGGTTCGGGTCGCCAAAATTGTCGTGAAGCAAGCCGAATCGAAGCTCTTATCGTTGTGCTCGTTTAGGTGAGTTCTAAAACCCCTCTTTTACTTGTTTTCAAACGATTTGGGGCTGGAAAACATCCGAAATCGAGTTTTTCGTATGTGTGTAAGTTGACCCGTTTGTGTGTGTGTATGTGTATGTATGATGCGTTTGGGGCTTGATTTCTTGCTTGGTTGTGCTTGAATAATGTTATGGTATGTGTAAGGCTCCGTTCCCGGGACGCTTACAGCTGGGTTCTCATCGCACATAAAACATATAATTACATTAGTATTTAATAAATCGCAGCGGAAAACTAAAACAAACTTTCATTTCCATGTAAATGCTTTTGCAAAGTAATACAACATTCATTACAAAAATCGTTTGTTCGCATTACGATGCAAAAACATTAATCAAAAGAATGCCATCTCAAAAGAGCT